>KK116368.1:135404-153053 GCA_000611955.2 Stegodyphus mimosarum
GGAAGAATAGACTCAATCAAACGCTAACTCCCTGAAATGATTTCGGCATATTTCTCTGCTCAAAACATTCATGAAAAAATCATGCCACGTGCTTGAAAGCTTGTAATAATTGAATTTAGTAGTTAGAAACTATTAGTGTATTTATTCTCTTTAAAAGAAATGCGCGAAATGGCATTATCAGGAACAACATCGTTCACATTTGCATGCAAACGGAATCAAAGCATTGTTGGACTATATGGTACAATACTGCATTTTAAGCACAGGACATTTAAATTTCGATTTGTCACAAGTTGTGGCATGTTAGAAATGCATTCCTGTCATGGCACGACCACCTTATTGGTCAATTTCGAAGCTCTGATCCTGCTGTTCACTATTATTCAAATAGTTCTACAGGGACAACATTTCGAGACAATTTAAGCTATCAAAACTGACATTACTACAAGATACAGTTTGCCAAAACAGGTATTCCATGAATGCTTCCTTCCAAAAGCAGTGTGTATATTCAAATTAATGTATCTTTGAAAGTGACTAGTTACAACTTTTTACACCCTTGACACAACGCTACGAACAATTTGTATGAACTTTTTGAACACAGGAATACAAACATTTTCATCGTAAATTTTAGTGAAGTCTGCTATAGTATCCATTCAAAAACTGTACTGGTTTTTCTTGATTAGATTACACCCACACATCATTTTAATCTTAGTTCAATATTTTTCAATTTTTAATTGCAAAATCATCCCAGAGTATAATCTAAAATTTTCAGATCTCAGTTCAATATTTTACAATTTTTAATTGTAAAATCATCCTAGCCTATAATCTAAAATTTTCAGATTATGAATGTTCCCCTCTTAATTTCCTTTCATAGTTTCATTATAAGAAAATTATTTCTTTCTTTCAGGAGAAGTGAACTAATCGGCTGCATGTCTTTCAGTGTAAAGCATGTTATGGATAATCATCACGTAAGTTTTTCCCTTTCTTCTATAGCAACAAAGAAATACCTCCAATAAATTGCTTTATAATATATCTATATTTTGTCTTCCATGTTTTAACCAGTTCGTGCACTAGATGTACTTAATATTAAATCGCAGAAAATTGTTCAGGAAAATGCAATGAAAAAGAAAGGATTATGAATTTCCACTGCTCAGAATAACATACTCCGTTTATATCCATGCACCAGCTATCGATTGCATACCAGGGGCGTAGCTAGGGGACAGCAAAAAGGGGCATACTTTCCAATGACATTTAATCAGTGCTTTAACCACTTACGCAGAAGCTTGCCAGATCTGCTTTCTAAACGGATATGGATAATTCCAATTACATGTGCTGGCCATTTCGCCATAATATCACAAAGCAGAAATAAATTTCAATTCCTTACTAGTTTACCGTTAATTTTTATCACTTTGCCACATAAACCTATATGGTAAAGTTTTTTTGGGGGGTAAATGAATTAGGAGTTTTTATGAAAATTTACAGTGTCGAACGAATTAAGAAGTGCGCCAAATTTATCAAAAATTAATTTAAGTTGAATAAGTTTTGCATGCAAATGTATATCAAAGATGGCAGAGGCGCCTTCTGTTGGAACGCAATTAACTTTTCTTTCGGGACTTATTTTATCGTGTTTGTCAAGTCAGAAACCTTTGCTAAGAGCACAGCTTGACCTGCATGAGTCACTCATCCCATAATTAAATTACTTAAATCCAACACTATAGTTGTTTATCTAAAAAAATTATGAAAAGAATACTTCATAATAATACAACAGAAAAATTAGTCATTTAAATTATAAAATACTAAAACTCCAAATTAAAGCAGAATGATCAATAAATCACTGATGGCAAATATTAAGCAATCACTGACAACCGACCAAAAAATTAGCACTAAAAGTGTTTTCACTCCTCTTGTTATATCAACGATTGTGTTTTGCATAATCTGAAATTTTAAATTGGTATTCTATACGTGTATGATATAAAAAGTAACAAAAATATACAGAAAGACTAAAAATATTAGTGAAGCTATATTACATAAGAATATCAGCATATACATGCATCTTTTGAGCAAATTCATTTTGAAAGGTTCTTATTTAAAAAATATTTTAGATGTCATATTTATTACATATTAAAGAGAACATTACTCTTCAGCCTACAAGCGTGAAAAGAACTACATTGTAATTTCTATCACACATGCAATTTACACTACATAGTAAATCTTATAAGTTTGAGATAATAACTTCAGGAATACGTGATTTTTATTGTATTAAGAAATGTTTAATACACATTAATTTTTAAAGTTACATTGATTTCTAAATTTGACTATAAAAAAAAGAGAGAAAGAGATCATAATCTAAAGATAAAAGTTTTATTTATTAATTTATGCAAAATATATATGTATATTCCCAAACCATTTTTTATTCTCTATTTCAGAACATTGATGGATGGTACAGACTTCTAAGAGAAGGTTTTGGAACACAAAAGCATTTTGCCGCACGTACAAAAAAAATTAACTGACCCTTTGATAAAGATTAAAATTTTGAACTGTACTTAGAAAAGGGGGAAAAGAGTACTTTATGCAATGAAATTAAAAACACTTATCAAGCTCAAGAAATAAATATAAGCTACAAAACACTGTAATTAACTGATATCATGAATGTTGTTAAAATTTTCAAATATTTGTATGATGATCATTATTAAAATAAAAAATTGATTTTAATCCCTTTCTACTTGACAACAAGTAAAAATACAAAACTTGACAGCGGATGTTATTTTAAAGCAAACAGACTTATAAAAATAGCACAGCAATAACCTTGTCTATGGCATAGATTTAGTCAAGAACTCAATCGATTTCGAGGGCATACATCCTTATCAGGTGTAAAGAAATCTGCAAAACTGGAAAGCAACGGTCCATTTACATCCTAAAACGAACGCGAAAGTATGTTTATGGGCACCAACCTTCTAGTTCACTTGACTGCTGTAGGGTATAAATATAACTGTTACAACCACTGCTTTCCAGTCTTGCAGATTTCTTTGCTCCTGATGAAGAGGGATATGTAGCTTTTTGCCTTCGAAATCGATTGAGTTCTTGACTAAACCTAATCCAAACACAAGGCTGTTTACTTTGCTAATTTTGTGCTTCATTTTGGTGTGTTTCTCTTCTGTTCTCCCCCCCAACACCAAACAGATATAATTTTATAAGATACACTATGACTGTGATATCATAAATCCTTTTATTTGTTGATATATGATAATATAACCGTTCATAATTTTGTGAAAGAGTTTATTTCAAACCATCTCTAATAAATCACAGAATGAAACAGTATAAATTCATTTACATAAAATATTTTTCCATTCCTAACATTCCGACTTTGAATTATTACATGAACATCATTATAAAGATATACGCAGGCTGTTTTCAAAATGCTAGGAATTCAGCTTTAGTAGAGTTCACAGGCAACACTATCGGCAAGAGACAAGTGTTGATATCTTTACGAAGCTATCCCAAGAAGTACTGTTTAGTGCCATTCAGTTATTTGACTGGAACAAGTGCATTTTTGTAGCATTGTTTTTTTAAACCATGGAAAATGTGAACAGCAATCTTTTTTTTATTGGAAAGATGTTGAAAAAATTTCAGAAATTGTTCATAAAGTATTCCCACATTTCCGTAAATAAATTTTAGATAAACATTTATGGAATGTTCAGCTGGAGAGTTTAACCATGCCATAAATAAATTAGAATTGGTTTAGTGTATTTGATGACGGCAAAGTACTCGAGGGCTTTCTGTCTAAGGGAAGGAATGCCTTTGTGGAGGACGTTCT
Organism: Stegodyphus mimosarum; assembly: GCA_000611955.2. NCBI lineage: Eukaryota > Metazoa > Arthropoda > Arachnida > Araneae > Eresidae > Stegodyphus > Stegodyphus mimosarum. The sequence goes on from KK116368.1 coordinate 139,213, forward strand.
GAGGGAAGCTGTAAATGTTACAGATGGGGAAGACCATGAAAACGACCACACAGCTAGCCCGTTCGCCGGGATCTGAACCACCATAAATATATTAGAAAATATCTAAAACGTTCTCCGAGGACGGTTTAAAAAATTTATTTTTTGTTGCAGTATGTGTATTAAATTAAATGGGGATTATGTTAAAAAAGTGCATTGTAACATTGATGAAAACTGATGAAATAAAAAAATTATATCTAAATTCCTAGCACTTTGGAAACAACCCTTGTAGCTATAAACGTTTCTTAATTTCAATTATTAATAAATATAAAATTAATCATGATATATTTCTCACATCAAGGGACTTTCAATTCAGAAAAATGGAATGAAATTAAACTTTACAAAATAATTTGATAAATTACAAACTGTCTCTGGGAATGAAGAGGGCTTTTTTATCCATAAGTAAATTAAAATCTTTCAGCAGAAACAATACTTGAAAGCAATTTTAAACTAAGCAGTCATGATGAGCCTACTAATTTAAGAATTATTTTCCCAAATGTTAAAAATGTATAACAAAAAAAAAAAAAAAAAAAAAAATGAAAAAGAATCAGCTGTTAAAAATGGCACAACCAAATGGTAGGGGGGGGGAATGCTACAGCATTATTTCATCATAAATTAATGCACAGACTTGCACATTTATTTAAAATATCTGATAATTACTTCTATGGCCTATTTAATTACACACATTTTTTGCTGCACTTCATTTAAATTTATTTCCTCGAATTTCATTAGATATATATTTCTCATTCAATAAATTCAGTTCTCATTTCGCAGCAAGAGAAAAATACATAAAAACTCTACATATCTTCATTAAAAATTGTAAAATACAGAAAGACCTAAAGCACCAAATACAGTTAAAAAAAGAATTTTTACAGTTAAAATTACAGTTTCTACTCAAAAACAAACAATTCGGGCAGCAGGCAGAGAGACAAAATTTTCGGTGCACAACACTGAAAGTTAACTTTTGGTCACACCGGGCAAAAAGACACTGAAGTTCGCCAATAGCGGCATTGTTAAGTTTAGTACCACTTAAATTTTTAAATTGCTGATAATTCTACAAATACTGCATGCTAAAACTAAGCGTGCAGTAGGAAATACAACAATTTTAATTCTACTAAAAATATCTCAATATAAAATTTGTAACAATATAATACAGATTATTATAAAAATAATCAGTGGTTATATTACAGGGATAAAATGCATAATACACTTAAAATTATATTAAAAAAAAGTTCTCTATCCACAGAACACCATATTTATATATTATAATGAAAAAACATCATGTTAATTATTTATGAGAAAAAATTTTCATAGAGTTAACAAAGGGCACCCAATAAACATTTACTACTGTTTTTAAAAATATTAATTTCAACTTTGAGAAATATTCTGAATTTAGACAGTATAACAAACATACTGCATACACACTGTGAACAGTTCTTGACTTCTAATTTATAAAATCATTCACCAAAAATTAATTTATGAAACAATAATAATATAAATTCTTTTTAATAAACAAAATGAATTACATATTTTAAATATTTAAGTAATAAATACCAAACAATAACTTAAAAGATATTACAATATATCAGACTGCTGCAGATCTGTTTGTTTTTAATAAAAATGCCCATATTTTCAAATCTATATTAACACTTCTAAACTGCAGGGTCATTATTCAACTAGTAGTTTGACCTAGGTTTAAATCATGGTGAACAGGCTAGATGCGTGGGTATTTTATGGTCTTCCCCATGTGTAATATGAAAATGAAATAGCTTTCCTTAGAAAGTCTTTCACAAAGGCATCCTTTGCTTGGCGAATAGTCTTTGAGTGCTTTGCCCCAATAAACCAACATCCAACTTATACTGTTTATAAAATGTTTTCTGTAGAAATAATAATTTTATTTCACATTACGCACTGCTATATTTGTAAAAATGAATTGGGAATTGGAAACAAAAATACTAATGCAAAACTTTTACTATGGTAGTAGAAAAGAAAAAAAAAAAAAAAAAAAAGTTACAGGATATGAGGAGCAGTGCCATTCAGATGTTCAAGTAATGAAATTAATACAATTTTGATGTTATTCTTTCCATAAAATTGTTAACAAATCTAATATCAATGTTCATACTTTATTATTACTGCTCTTAAATTTTTAATCTTAAAAAAAATTACTGATTTAGAAATATTTAAAGGAACTTATCAGAATAAAAACGTTTTCCCCACCTTTCTCCTTTAAATGAAAATTTACACAATAAGAATATTTTCAGCAACTCATTTTTACATTGTTAAAATCAGTAATATTTTCAATTATTTTTATAATTTACCCACATATTTTTTATAAAAAGATGCACATATATTTGCAAACCTTCACCCCCCCCAAAAAAAACATAAAACAACTTTCTCCAATGTAAAGAATGAATTTTCATTTACCTAGAGTAAAAATTTTATATTTATAATAATCTAAAGCGTTATTATTATATTCTAAGTGATGTTAAGTGCCACTTACAGCCTGCCATTATTGCCAGAAAAAGCCTCCGATTTATTTATATCTAGTTGTATCATTTTACTAGAAATGCAACTGCATTACTCAATCTTAAATCTATGGATAATACATAAATGAGAATTTTTTCTTAGTTACATATTTAGAACATTAAAGAAGATACATGGTTATCATCAGTGACAATATATTATTATCATTCAAAAACTCACACTGTGATAAAATATTCCTTCTGGAGTATACACAGCAATATTTTTAAAATGTATTTTTATATATGTTGCAGGATTCAAAAGTTCCTGAACTGAGTCTATAACATAAAAATTAATTGCAGTAGTTCGACTATGAGAACATTTTTGTGTTGTTACGTTCTCCCCCTTTTCTAAAAGTGGTTTGTCCCATCACGTGGTCGAAAGCTTGTGGCGACAGCATTTTTTGTAGGCAGGTGCATTTAGTAACCAGTAGTAGAAAGAAATGGTGTCAGTTGAGCAAAGAATCAATATCAAATTTTGTGTTCCCTTGGAAAAGAGTGCTACGGAGACTTTCGAAATGTTGAAGCATGTGTACAGAAGTGAAACTTTATCGAGAATGCAAGCTTTTGAATGCCGCCGTCGTTTCAGAGAAGGCAGGGAAAGTGCTGAAGATGACGAATGCTGTAGGCATCCAGTGATTTCGCGCACCAATGAAAACATCAAAAAGGTGTCTGCGGCGGTATGTGCGAACAGGCAGCAAACAATTTACCAAATAGCAGAATCGGTTGGGATATCAGAAGCCACATGTCAGCGGATACAGACTAAGGATCTTAACATGCATAAGGTGTGCCAACACATCGTTCCCCGCATGTTAAACGTAGACCAAAAGGTAAGTCAATTGGAAATGGCGGGAGAATCTCGGCTGTTGACAAAGATCCTTCTCTACTCGGCAGAATTGTTACTGGAGACTAGAAATGCTGTTTTTTATACGATCAGGAGACCAAGAGAGCATCGGCATTGTGGAAATCACCACAATCTCCACAGAAGCAGAAATTCCTCCAAGATTGCTCTAAAGGAAAGGTTATGCTAGAGGTATTCTTCAATATCTAGGGCACTGTGCATCTGGAATTTATCCCTGAAGGACATATTGTGAACAAAGAACCTTCGAAATCCTGCATCATTTGCATGAGTCGATCTGGAAGAAGAGACCAAAAATGGGAACTGAGCAGTCATGGGTGCTGTTGCATGACAACGCTCCTGCGCACCGATCCCTAGTCGTCAATGACTTTCTCGTGAAAATGCAAACAACTGTTTTTCCTCATCCTCCTTACTCGCCTGCTCTCGTATCATGCGATTTCTTCCTATTTTCTGAATTAGCAAGACGCTTACAGGGTCCTCGATTTCAATCTTCAGATGAAGTTAAATGTGCATCGCAGGCTGAATTAAAGGACACGGCCAAAAATGGATTCCAGGCATGCTTCGATGAACTTTACAGATGCTGGCAAAAGTGTGTTATTGCACAAGGGCCTTATTTCGAAAGAGGATGTGTTTCTGCTGCAATTCAATTCATAATATTTTTTACAAGACTAGTCTGGGAACTTTTGAATCCCACCTCATATGTATCTATACACTGATAAATTATATATATATATCAGTGTGACTGTTTGAATATTTGCTTCTCTGGGTTCATTACAAAAAGCAACAACTTCAACAAAACAAAATATTTAATACAATTAATTAATTTTAGCATATACTTTTCCTCTGCAACAACTTCAAATAATTAAAAGTGCTGTTGGATAAAAACATAATATTATTTAATGTTAATTGTTAAACGTTTAGAAAAATGTTAAAAAATTTCATATAATTGTACAAATTAAGCATTCGATATTATGGAAAACTATGTTTGATGCAATGGATAATAAACAAAAACAACACAATAAAGTCAAATACAGAATAGTGCAAAAGAAGAACTAACCACACATAATACGTCTTCTTTCTTTCAATATGTTTAATTTGTACACTAAATCTTTCATTTGGCACTTAAAGCAATAAAGAAAGGTTACATACTGACTACAGTACACAAAGTACTAAGAAACATACAAGTACAAACGGAATTTAACTTCTAAAAAATACTATAAACTTTAGTATAAATTACCTTACTAAAAATCATAAAATGTCTTTCTCCATAAAATAAATCTACAATTGCAAACTTGAAAAATAAAATTCATCCAGCGGCTATATCATAGATGTTTGCTTATTCTACAATTAAGAACAGTTGTGCTTCTTTATTAATGATGATATTAGGATTATTTTAAGATCATTAATAAATTATCATTAATACTTTCCACATTGACTCATAACTTTCTACGCTGTGTCATGAGTCTTACATGGTTAAACGTGGAAGCTGTGTTTTAAATATTTTTTTAAAAAATTGTTTCATATTTGTAAATTATTAATCTAGAATGTAAAATAATAAAACAGAAGTATTCATGAATTAGATTGAACACAATTTCTGAAGGACATATAAACTGAAAATCAGACCCTCCCCCCCCCCAAAAAATTTACATCTACCTTTTTGGATCTCATTATACATATTGTTCTTTATATTGATAAATGAGAAACTAATGGAAACTGTAAGAACTATTGATAATCAAAGTAACGAATGACAGATGAAAGCTTCTACTATATCTGAAAATCCTTGATCCATAAGATTTTCCTTTTGTTAAAAGACTCTTCAGAAAACTAATGCCATGAGCTATTAAAAAAAAATCACTCAGGTGGCCACACTTATGTTATGAAGAATACACAGGACATTAAAATAAGAATAGAACTGAATTAAAAGAAAGTGACAGTCTACAACAAAATGACAGTTATCAAAGTTTATTGAATCCGATGAGAATCAATGCTGCCACATATAATGTGCCAAACACTGAAAACAACAGTAATGAGCAGCCAGACAGAACGGCCATACCCAATTTCTTCCTTCATGCTTTAACCAAAGATAATGTCTGAGAGAGGGAAAAAAAACAAGGTAAAAGTCCTTTTTGAGCTTAATACATCACTGATGCTTTCTTCTATGTAAGCAAATGACTTCTCACAGCATAATATGGTTGGAACCATTTTAGACAATCTCTGAGCAATCAATAAAATCATAAGTGATTTAATTATGCAGGAACAGAACTTGTTGTTAAAACATCTTTTAAAAACAAAAGTAAACTATTAAATCAATCAGTTTCCTTGCAAATGCAACATCAGATTGCATTCTTCTTTCATAGACATCCAATATATGACACATGATCCATTTTCCCTATGCTTGCTGAAATATACGGTAAATGAGGAAGAAAATGAAGAGGCTTTTTGGAACACGACAACTAGATTATTAACTCCTGTTCCATGACTGTTGGTTATGCAAATAACACAAAATACTTTTAAAAGGTAATAATGGTATCATAAAAATGGTATTTTATAACTGATAAACATGCAGCACTACAATTTCTTAATCCTTGCTTCTGCAAATAAAATAACCCATTTTAAGAAAGAGAAAGAGTTTCTTATAACATGCAGAAAGTCAGTAAAGGAAGAAATTTCAGAGAATAAATTTAAAAAATAATTATATATAATTAGTTGTAAAATGTTTAACAACTTTTTTGTTCCACGTCTAAATCTAATAAATCTAAATCAAACTGAGCATATACGACATATACTCCATATAGTGAATAATTATTAAAACTAAGCTTTTCCTGTTCCCCCCCCTCTAAAGTAAAAGATACGAAATTACTGGCATTTTGACTAGAAATGCAAATGTATGAAACAAATAGGAACATAAATAACAACCTAAAAAATAAATCATATTTTATAATGATAATAGTTACTTAAACTATCATACAAAGCAAAAGATGCATGGCTTTGAAATATATTCAAGTAATTATTCCGTTTTAAACATAAAATTGTTACTAAACATTAGGGAATGATGGTGAACATCATATATTATTGCTTGAAAGACTATACATTGCTGTATGGTTTCAGATCTTGAGACTTCATTTTAATGTTAAGTACTGATTCTGAGAAATATAAATTATGCATAATATGAACAAATGCAGTGAAGCAAATAAATAATTAAAAATGTAACATTCCAAAAATTCTGACTAGCATTAAGCTGCACTATAAAATATATAAACAAAACAAAATAAAAATTGAAAACACAACTACAGAATATCCCATCCATTTAAGATTAAAATACTCTTATTTTTATTTGAATAATATTAATAATTTTAACAACCTGCATCATAGAATTAATCTTGTATTACTGACATGAAGAAATTCAATAAAAAGGGAGTACCTCTGCAGAAATAGTAAACATTATAAATATAAAATTTAAGACTTAAATGCATATTAAGTTATAGGAACATTTTCAAGTCATATATATCAACAGATTATAACAAAAATAATATTACATCTTATTACATCAATAATCTTATTAAACAATGTCAACAGTAAAATTAATTATGAATTAAAATATCCCACTTAATGCACAATCATCAGAAATGACTTCATATAAATACATGATATAAAATCCACAAAAAGCAGACAAAAATAATTTTTATACTTAAAAGAAAATTCAGAACTATGCTTTGCTAACAGCAACATATTGGATTACTGCAATTTTCAAAAATTCTTACAAAAAAATTTTTAAAAATAAAAAAAGAAACTTTCAGATTGTTAAGTTTAAAATATATTAATACATTTAAAATTCTGATTTTTGACAAAAACAATTCTATCATTAAAAATTAACATTATGACATTTTGTAAAATCATACATAAGTGCATAAAATAGCAAGCGTTTTCGCAAGATTAAATAATTTTTCTGTTTTTTAAATTCACTTGATTTGCATTGGTTTTGTTCAATATAACACATACAACTGCAGAAATAATAGATATTAAAGGTATATAAAGTGCTGAATAAAGTATAAAAACACTTTATTCAACATAGTAATTTCCATTCTTCTAGTTAATATAAAATAAGTAAACACTTAATTGCGGATATTATAAATTATGCAAATATTTTTCATAGCTTTTAAAAACATTATAACAATCATCATATACTACACAGTAGCATAACAATCAGAAAAACAGAACCTATTTTAGCATTAGGTGCTAAAATGTGCTCTGTTTATATAAATTCTTAAAACACACAAATTTATTTAAATAGTCACTAAATTAAAAGTAAAGAATGATATTGCATTGTAACATTAAGGAAAAAAAGTGCATCTACAAAGCCAGTTAGTTCTTCAGTGAGGTGGAAATAATGGATATATTGAATTTCTCACTATACCCATGTCAAGTGAGCTCCGAGGTGATACCAATGATAGCCGATCTTGAATTGTTTGAACTATTATAGAGATGGCAACTATTAAAAGAAAAAAATTCCATATAAGAAGATCAAAGCTTTATATACAAAATGAGAATCACAAATACTATATATATATGCATGTAAAATATAAAAAATACGATGGCTTTGCTCTATGTGAACAGGTAACCTCTAACTTTTCTACAATTTCAGGATCTTTCCCCTAGACCAGTATTTTCAAGAACATTCTGGCATGTTATATAACCGCTACTATAAATACGGAGTCGCGCCATTTTTTAGTCAGATTGCTTCCTGCCATCAGATGCTCCATCCATTTCTCTCCTCTTTGTTATAACAGTTATGATGTCGACAAAAGTCTAAATCTAATCTCATTTAATATTTAAATCATTATTGGATATATAATTTAGAGAATTTTATGTAAAAGAAAAATAATCTGCCATTTAAATTGAATAAAGATATGGAGCTCTAAAGTTAAATTCTTCTGTGTAGTCACTTTGCTGCATTCCATAAATCTACTTAAAAAGTCTGATCTATGTTTATATCTTTTTTCAGCTTCCTAAGGAAACATGACAAGTAAGAAAATTTTAGAATACAAGCATTAAAAAATCACGGTCACATATTAAAATGCGTAACAATGCACCATAGAACACCAAATCCTACTGTAAAAATTTAATGACTTTTCTATTTAAATATACTTTTGTATATTTCTATTTATTGTCACATAGAAAATGGCCAAAAATTAATCCTTTTAGGGATGTTGTTATGATCTACACAGCAAAAGACTTCTAAAAATGAATCTAAGATGATAAAGCAGCAATCATAATTTAGAAGATTTTCTAGAAAGATCAACAAAAAATTGTGACACACTAATTCACAAATCTGACATACTAATTCACATGAACAACGTATTTTATGCAAAAATAACAATTTTTAGAACTTTGAAATAAATATATTTGACCTATATAAAAGTTTCAGATAACTAATTACGTTGTTCCTACTTCCCAACATACAAGTTTTTTGCCAGGATTTCATTGCTTAAATGCATTTGTTTTTGTATTTTTGCTTTATTCTGTCAAATAGATACATTTTCATTTCATTTTTAATTATTTAACTCTAATATATTTGGTAACCTTTCTCAATAATGTTTAGAAAATATTTTTCATTCAGATAAAACAAATAACTGCAGAATTGGTTTTCCCAAAGGACTATAAAAGAAAAGAAACTCCAATATTTTTCACAAAACTTCCTTCAGCATTTTAACTATTTAAAATACAAACATTACGTTTATTTTTACAATTATTCTAATTTTAATACTTCAGTCTCCTTAATTTTTTTATTAAGGTTAAAAGAGGGTGCACAATCTATTCTCTATTAAAATAACACATACTCCTAAATCTGAAGTAAAGGCACATTTCATCTTATCACAATGTCCCTGGACAGTAAAACAATACGACTGAGATTCCTTCAATAGTCAAGATAAAAAAAAAGTGTCAAATTAGTATTCCTTTCGCTTGTTAGCATACTAACAGAATTTACATAAAATAACCATATTACTAATTCTAAATATAGCATATCTTAATGTTTATTTATTTTCACCCAGCAGATAATTCATTTCCACCAATCATATTAATACAATTACAACAGTTAATATTAGCAGTCTTAATGTGCATAAAAAAGTTGAATAAACAATCATTAAATTTTTAATACAAAATTATAACAATAAATTAACAACTGTAATTTAAAATTACTTAAGAGTTATGTTAATTTAGTGTTAATTTGTGCTGAAAATTTAGAATTTCTACTTTTTTGAGTTATTACAAATAACATTCATTAAAAGTTATTTAATAAAAAATTAAAATAACACCAATTACAAAAATTAAGATTTCAATCAAATTAAAAACATTTTAAATTTATAATGAACATTCGGAAACCAAATACATTCATTGCAAGAAATCAAGTTATGATTATATTTATGAAAGTAAATTTGAATAAGGAAAACAATAATTATCTCAATAATAAAGCATATTCAAGTTTGTTTTTCACTACATTTTTTATCAGGTTCATACGTTAAATAGAATTTATCATCATATTAAAATAGTTTTAAAAAAGTTCAAAATAAAAGGGAGAAAATATATTTAGCCTGGTAAAAAATTATTAATTTACAATGCTCCTTAACTGAATATAACTAGCTATTATTAAATTTTTTCCAGTATAATTTGAATATCCATAAATGCAATATTACATAAAGTTTTGTTAGTTTTCAATACTTCTTTGGTATTTCAAATTTGGGGAAACTTTTTTAAGAGTTTCAAAAGATTTTTTACTTAATTCCCTATATATATAGTGCTTACAAACTTATTCAGGCAGATGGAAGAGCCCACACATATACTGAAAATTTATGAAGACATAAATTTTGAATCTGTTGTTGAGTAACAAGAAAATGTAAAAAAAAGTATCACTTTCATTAAAAATCTTCAGTTGTGATAGACATGGTAAATATGGTACATTATAATAATTTTTAGCAACTATGAACATGGTGCGGTAGTAGATGATTGTCAAATGGATTAGAACATTGAGTTACAGAAAACTTTGGAAGTTGACAAGTTTACTGGCACACAATGAATATTTGATTTACAATAAAATGTTCAACATTGAACAACAGTATAGTCAGAAAACACTTTGGATGATCCACATTAAGTAGTATCTGTCAAGAATCATTGTAAGAAATGAGCATGCAACATTGCTGCAAATAAAAGTACAATTCAATGCTGGAGTCTCTATTAACATCAGCATAAGGTCTATATAGAGCTCTGCATGATATGTGTTTCATAGCAAAGCTCACTCAAAATACTATTGCTTACCCCATGACATAGAGCTTTGCATCTTATCTCATGAGAACACTGTCGCTAACAAAAGTCACATTTCCATAACAATGGGTCATATTTCCAATTGATTGAGGCAGATGGTAGAGCCCTGGATGGAAAAAACCTCATGAAATAATGCACCCAACACATCAGCAATCTATACAGCACATGGTGTTTCAGCAAAATATAGGGTTCAATCAGTTAGCTCCTGATAAGGGCAACTCATATAAACTTCTATGACTAATGAATACTGTATTAACATTCTCTCACATAAGCTCTCCATGTAATGGTGTACTCACCAGGGTATCTAGACACGAGGCTTTACCCCTATGGAATAGAGTTAAATTTCCTAATCCATACCAGGAACATAAGTAAAAGAAGTTATAAACTTTTTTTAAATAATAAGTTTTAAATTAGCAAGATTAATAAATAGTTTACATATAACTGTGAAAATTAGAGCTGTAATGAAGCTGTTAACCAGAAAAGCTGCTGTAAACAAAAGTATTACGCAAAGGGCAAGTGCGAAAACTTTGGCGCTAGGAGTAATATACAGAAAGAGAAGTGAGTAAATAATTGTCAAAAAAATTTACCAGAATCAACAAAACATCATATAAGCTCTCTCTTTCATATACATCATGCATCACTCTAATGGGTTTGGTGCTTCCTAACAAAATAATGAACATTGCAAGCATACACAATGGCTGAATATTTGTCTGGCGTCATAAATTGCCCTTCTCCTATTCACTAAATTTTAACATCTGTAAATAAATTTGGGATGCCATACAAACTTCCACTGAAAGTGCAGATTCAAAATTAATGAATATTAAAGAACAGCAGACCATGCTTCAAAAGTCATGATGTTCATTGCCTAAAGAGCTTGCAAAGAGATCACATGCCATCTTGATTCTGTTATTCTGTAGTCCAAAAATGGATCAATTAAAAATTAGACTGACAGCTCAGTTCTCATGGAACTGCAGTGTGTTTCTCCAATAATTCTGAAAATATTTAAATCAACACATTTAAACGTTGTTACGGAAAGGATAAAAAATCAGCAACAGATGAAAAGCATTACTGGTGTTCAATTTTCTTTTGCTCTTAATTTTGGCATCAGATTTTTTTTAAAAATAAGTATGAAACTAAAACCATTTAGTAAGAAATGATTTAAACAGAAATGAATCACTGCAATGGTAATTTTTACCATTTCACTATTAAAGATACTTTTAGACAGAAGTTCTCAACATAAGATGCGAAACAAAATTCCAAGAGGTGAAAAAAGAGTAGCTTGTGTCTTTCATTAATACTTAAATATCATCACTTAGCAAACTAGCCGATAGTATAAGAATGCTGAAAAGGGTGTAAACACAATTTCAGTAAAAAAAAATTCACTACGGATATGCAAGACAGAAACATTTCTGGAAGAGCTCCCCTTTTGGTATAAATCAGTGGCCTCACATTTATTGATAGATATTTCAGCACAAATAAATATATAGTATGACAATACGATTTACTAGTTATCTTAAATTTTAAAAACATAGTATACAGCCTTAGGTGGAGTTTACCACCCAATTAAGATTGTACTCCCAAGCAACCCAACTTCTGGGAGATCGCATCCGAAGGAGACCTAGTGTTATGGGCTTCGCACCTGTTCTGGGTAACAGCCCCGGTCAGAGGGGTTTACAGCAGAGTGAACCTCTGGAGGGTTCATCCCGGTTCGCTCACCGCTTCTAAGGGAATTCCTGTTGGTTTCTGGTTTCTGTTCCTCTGCTTATTTATATGCTTAAATTTAGTGGGTTGTCTCGTCTGATCTGAGGTCGATATTAGCTTATGTCACGGCCGTGTGATACACAAATAATTGCATATAAATTCTTATAATATATATTATTCTAAATAAAATAAACATTTTTTGATAAGTCAAAATTTCAAGACTTACACTATACAATCAATTTAATGATTTTCATAGTATATTAATATTTTCATTATATTTTAAATTAAGAAAATTTCTCTAAAATTGAATAAAAAATGAAATACATTAAGAATGCTGTTAGCTCAAAAACCCACATATTTACCCATACCTTTCTCACTATTTAACATCAAATTTATTAAATTAAAAATAATTGATGAAATTGGAAGTAAGGGTTTAAAGAATGTCATGAATTAACTAAAGGACTCATTATGAACTTTTATTAGTAAAAATTTTAACAGTTGATTGACTTAATATGCTTGTTATGATATGTTGAAATAATATAATATGAATTACAATATAAACCAAACAAATTTTTATTCAGATATCACAAAATTTACTACAGAAATAATGTTACAAAAACAATATGAAATATTCCCTTTACATATGTTTTATGTTTATATCCACATACAAGGAAACTAAATATTGTATATAAAATCATTAACTTATAAAAAGCATCGGTATAAAATTACATCACATAATACGTGATGGGTTGGTTAAGATAAAAATGTGTTGGCATGATTACTGATTATGTACTATAAATTCCAAATAAGAAAAATTCTGGGTTAGAAATAAAAAAATTACTTTTATATTGAATTTATATATATATATATACGAGATAGCCATTTTGACAGTAGTTTTACATCAGATTTATTGAGGGAAAAGATACTTAGATACATTCACAAAGTTCTAGACTAATTAAAATAATATATGTATATTCATATTCAAATTTATTAAAAGTCTCAATTAAGAGTTTTTTCATTCAAATGCTAGCAGCATGTCATAAATTTCTTATTAATTTTTTGTACAGAAAATTGCTACATGTAATGCTTTTATGAATCTGCTTTTGTTTTAATTTTCACCATAATTTTTGTATAGATTTTTACTCTTCTAAAAATTTAAAATTACCTTTTCATTAATTGTAGAATATCTGAATTCACTACAAAGTTACAAACGACAATTTTTTGAAACCATATAAATTTTTCAGTCCTAGTTCATCAATTCACCAATTTCATTATTTCTGAATTTAACAATAGGTGAAACAAAAAAATATGCCACGTTTGTCCAGATGTTTTTGCCAGAAATACAAAATCATTTCATTTGTTACAAAATATTTGTTCAAGCAAAAAAAAAAAAAAAAAAAAAAAAAAAA
>KK116368.1:153085-201655 GCA_000611955.2 Stegodyphus mimosarum
AGTTTAATGAGTTATATATTTATTGTTAATATACTCAAATGCGAATAATGTTATTTTATAACGATTCTCATGAAGTGAGAGATGAATTAATTTATATTTAAAATCAAGCATTTTGATGCCGAAAGAAAAAAATGCCACAAAATAATTCACAATTGTACACCCAGTTTCTAATATTACAAACTGTCACACTTTGTAAACTTAAACTAAGCAGTTTCTACATTTTATAAATATAAAACTGATTACATAAATAATAAATCAAACTGTACAGAATGCTGCCAGAGTATTAGCTACATGTGATTTGACTACCTGAAAAAAACACTTCACTTTTTTTTCACTTTTTTTCTCCTTTAACCTAGGAATGAAAGTTAAATTCTGAAAGCTTATGCTGTTCATAGATCAGCATACAAATACAACTTAAATTGATAGTTCTCAAAATGAAGAGTAAGTGAAAAGCAGAGAAGAAGTTAATAAATAAATATAAACATGTGCCATAAAATTAACCATGTATTAAACTGGTATATGTTTGTAACATTGTGAAAGAATGAGCGGGACACACTTTCACCTTATTTGATTCTACAATGGGATTTCACTTACATAATTAGCAGGAATAAATATTTACGTCTATCTTATCAGAATTGCTGGCATAAAGGAAAATATTAGAACAGAATTGAATAGTTAAGCGAAAACTAGTTCTCATTATAGATTACTTGTTTTTAACTGGACAAGGCAAAGCACATAAGGTCTGTCTACCTCTTAGGTGAAGAGAAGAAATAATATTCAGCAGAAGTGGCACACAGTCTAAAAGTATACAAGGCATTTGCTTTTGTAATGTTGATAACAAAACTAAAGAACTACAGATTTCTTTAGTTTTGTTATCAGATTCACTATAGGTTTACATTTTTCTTTTCAAAATGTATCATATTTTTAATTTGGTATTCTGCACGAGACAAAATAATCAAACAGTCCTTCTTTTTAACTTTATAAGAAATTGATATTACTTAATCAAGACCATTAAATATGTATCTAAGAAATAGAATGGAAAAAATAATTTTAATAAAAGCTATTTGAAAAATGTTAACTTTTTTTTTTTTTTTTTGTTGGGGTTATTTGAATTAAAAACTCTATTTCATTATTAACAATATTAAATGATGCTATTAATTAAATAAAACATTTACCAAAATTTTGATTTAGAAGCAAAAGCAAGTGCCTTATTGAGTGGCACATCATCATATAAATTTAAGAAATGAGGTAGTCTCAAAATATCTGGGAATCAATGCATGTCTTTCTGAGAAATGATATGTTGAAATTCTCTCCAAGGTTAAAAACTAAAATTCCTAAAGAAAGAAACTATTGCCATATTACAAAAACTTCTCCAGAATAAAAAAAAATTAAATTAAATTAAATTAAATTAAAAAAACACAACTGTCATTTCAAAGCATAGCTCATATATTCTCATACCACTCTTTTTTTTTTTTTTTTCCATCAGAAGATTTATAAAATAAATTCACTCCATACACAGACAATAACTCATAGACCAAAACAAGTCTTAATAATTTCTTTCATGTTCCCTAAAAAAATGTTTACTAAACAGAAAACATGAGATGATGGCAAAATCTGGAAGAAATAAATGTCAAATCAGTATTGACAATAACTGAAACCTTTCGGTTTCTCAGTTATCAGATGATTAATAATTTCTTTCATGTTGCCTAAAAAAATGTTTACTAAACAGAAAACATGAGATGATGGCAAAATCTGGAAGAAATAAATGTCAAATCAGTACTGACAATAACTGAAACCTTTCGGTTTCTCAGTTATCAGATGATACATTAAATATAAGGAAAATAAATTTCACTTCATTATGCACAAATCAAAGAAACATTGATTCTGATAATTTACAACTTCTTTCTTTTATTCATCTCCTTGTTTTTTGGGGGGGAGGAGGGGTAAACTAGAAAAAGGTAATATCGTATTTCTGTATTTTATAATTTTTTTTAACATCATTATTATACGTATTACAGAAAATATTCTCTGTATGAATCATGACTTTTGAATATGCACGTAAAAATTTCCCTTAACTAGTTTAAAGCTTAATGATCATAAAATACATATCACCCTTTTTATGTTAATTTTCACGTGTAAAAAAATTTTTACAACTCCTTACTAATGCTTTAGATAGTTTTGATTGCATATAGTTTAAATACATAACTAATATTGACTAAAATTAAATATAATATTTAATTAGAAAAACAACTTATATAGCATATTTTTAATATAATAATTTAAATACATAAACATATTAAACCCTAAGTATTATCATTCCTTATTATGCTTCCGTCTCAAAAATTTTAATAATTTGACAAATATTTAATAATATTTCACAAAAAGTACTTTATGAAAACTATTAAGAATGACCATCTGTTAATGAGAGGTTTCATTTAAAATAATGTGTTTTCCCAAATAACATATTTTAACACAGACATTACATTTTTGCTTAAATCCTACATAACTATAATAATTTGAAAATGCAGAACTAAGTATCATGTTTCCACTACACTGATTCTGTATAACTTGATAGGAACACTTAACATCTGCTTCACCATCAAATACAAATATTCAATAATAAATAAATAAATATATGCATTTGAGTGCGAGTATGCATAGCCATACATATTTATTTAAATGCTCTTTATAGGCTGGATACTTAGCATGGCCCATTAAAAATATTTTGCTAGCTAAATCAGAAAACCTGTACTGGATAACAGAGGTAATTTAAGTTTGCTGCTCTGAAAATTATATTACAAAAGATTTGTATAAATCTAAAATTAACTACATTGCTTACTTAACTTTAATAACATCTTCATATTACTATTTTTCCATGATAAGAAATTGAACCATTTTGCAGCCATTATTTGGTGTTGTTAATATGTACTTTAATGTGAGAACTAATGATGAAATTTTACAATGCTAGGAAAAATAAAGGTATCAAAATTGCAAAGTATAAGCAAAAGAAGTGTAACAAGGAAAATACAAAGTTATCTAAAATGATATCTATGATGAAGTTTAATGAACCAAACAATGATTTAAAATTTATGGTGTTTCTCATAATTAATAACAAAAATAACATTGAATCAAAAATTCTAAAATAAATTTGACAAAACGTAATATAAAAATTTAAACTATATTTCATATCCTAACAGTCATTTGATATTATAAAATTAACTCAAAAATGATAGAATTATTTGCATAAAATGTTCACATTATGTATAATATGCAACTTTACTATCTAATTCATCATGTAGTTTGGACTGAAGCATTGGAATTGAAAGAAAAATTTAATTGAGTACCTCCTTTACTTAGATTTCGATTTCATTTAATATGGCACATAGAAAATATTCATAATATAGAAAAAGTCAAAATTTCAAGACTTAACAATTTAAGATTTTCATAGTATATTAATATTTTCATTATATTTTAAATAATCACAGGAGATAATAAATGTTAAAAAACAGGAAAAAAATATACTAGAGGTTACTGTTAAATATGCTGGTCAAAATAAAATCAAAAAGTCATGAAAACCAAAATAAAATTATTCCAGCAATTCAGGTGCAAGTATCAGACAAATTCCACTATCATATTTTATCACATTTGAAAAAAAAAAATTCAAATTCTTTAGCCATCAAAATGTCATTTAACACAGATTTAAATTAAACAAAGTTGTCTGAGCAGTAAAAACATCATTCATTTTTATCAGCAATTAACACCACACAAACATCAGCACCTTTAAAATTAGCAGTGTACTGGGATTCTTTAAATGACTATATAGCTCAATTTCAACAAGAGTATATTCAGTTTAAAATTAAAATAAGTAAGATAATGCATGTGTACATAAACAAAAAAGAAAGCAGAGAAGCACACAAATAAATGTGTTTCAAAACATTATCTGGAATATAAATACTTATGTGTTAGTGCAATCACATTAGTAGAAGTTACCAAATTTTTTGGACAATAACTGCTACTGCCTAAACATCTAGTATTGGGAACTAAGGCACTAAATGCAGAAATCAGATTACCAATTTCCCCATGTCAATGCATCATAAAATAAGTTCAGCATCAGGTTAAAAAACAGTTCTCATGTTCACTTCTTACATACTAATACATTCAGCATTTAAAATAGCACACAATGGTCACTTAAAAAAATGACAATGACACTCATTCATTGCCAAATGAAAGTGGTGATAAGTTATTTTTCTTCCCCATCAAATCAAAAACTATATTGCAGTAGCCAATATAACAAGTAGTAAATATTAACTGGCATATGAAATCAATTTAACATATAATATTATAACTAATCTAACATGAAGAACAAACTGGGAATAACTTAGTGATGGTGGGAGGGGATCAGTTAACTATCTAACATCCCAAATTTGTATAAAGTTTAGAATTATTCATTGCATAGTCAGCTAGTTCAAATCTAGCTCTTAAGAAGGAAAGAATCTCTTAAGAGCTAGAGTTGAACTAGCTGACTATGCAATGAATATGTTGAATGCACAAACATACCCACCCAAAACTAAATCATATATCACAAAATCTAAGGATTCAAAGGAAGTCTCAAAAGCACTTTTGATGGCACACCAAAAACAAATCAGTGATAAAATGCAATTACTTTGAATTAATGAAAGGCAAATGAAAAGAAATCTAACACAAATAATATGTAAAGATATACTCTAGGAACAAGCTCATAAGTTTAAGAATATGAGAAAAATCAATTTAAAAGAGTGGTTTCATATTCTTGTATTAGACAAGGAAAAGAAGGGGGGGGGGGAAATGTGTGTGTGACATGGACCCACTCAGCTGACCAATATTTATAAGATTTAACAATGTGTTCACCTGAAACATTATGTATATTCAAGTTTTCCATTAATTTCATGGCTTGATTTATTTTGTTAACTTTACTGCTCATTGCTGCCCCAAATTTGAGTTATATTATAAAATAAAATAACTGATCCACATTGTTTAGTTTTTATTTAATAATATTTAATTTCATTTAATCTTATCACTAAGTCTCAGAATGTATACACAAGCTATAAACTCGGATTTGTTCCCTACTTTTTAATTCTCCCATAAGTGTAAAATCTGCCCAGAAATTTACTCAGAAAGAAAAACAAATATTCGATTCTTAAGGAATAGGGCTCTTCTGAAAAGAAGATGCTCAACAGAATCTGAATGACAAGAGAAGGAAACAGCAGGGCTGAATAAGAACCTGTAAAAGACTAACCCTCTTCTTTACAGCTATTACGAGTGGAGATCTGAGCGTGAAACCCCTACTAGTTGAACACTCAAAGAAATGCATATTTTTTAAGAAACAGTTATTAAATCAAGGCTACCCATCCTGTGGAAAAAGAACTTAAATGCTTGGGATTACTCAATCATTTTTCAAAATCTGGATAAACTAAACTGATAAAAGACTTACCAATGAAATTTATGCCATTGGTCAACTAAAAGATATAGAAGAGAAATTATACTGTAAACAGTGTTTTGAAGTCTGACCATTTTCATCTGACAAGGAAATCAGAAAATTTTGAAAAGAGAAATTTGATGTTGTGGAAATCTTCCCACTTGATTATTCAGAAAACAAGATTCTGAATTGATATCTAAACTGAATTTGCTAGAACATCAAGATAAGTTCACAACCAACGAACTGCAATCTTTCTCTGAACAGAATATGATAAAACTCCAGAAGGAAGTATTTTCTGTGGAGGAGAAGGAGAATACAAAGAAATCAATTCATATTGTGGTCACTAAGGACTTTCTGAAGAAGTAAGAACAGGTCTATTTCACAGCCAAACAATGGCATTCCAGTCAAGCTAAAATAAATAGAGTGGCAGATTTATTTGATGACAATGCTATGCTTACTTCAGAACTACCTTGGTGGAGAAAAAGCAAACCACTTTACACAATTTCTCAAAAGCTAAGTTTCCCAAAAGGCTGCAAAGAGAAATTAAACTTAACTATAAGACTATACTATAAACTTAACTATAAGACTAAGTGTATGCAAATATGTTTATAGATAATAAATTACTAAATTCCTAAACAAATTATAAGTGTTAGTATTCTTTTTTTTTTTTTTTTTTCAGAAATTTAATCAAGCTATTTCCCAGCTGGGGAGTAGCCTCAGAAAAGGACTAAAATTATTCTCATAGCCTTACAATATGAAATGCCCTAGGAGGAATTACATCTATTACGTCAGGCACTAGAAAACTATCAAATACATATTTTTAATGTAAATTTTGATTTTAAAATATGGAAGTTATTATACGGATATATGTCTTCATATCAGCATTTTCAACAAACACAGAAAAAAATTGCCTATTACCATTATGAGTACTTTTGAATGAGTACTAACATATATCAGTGACAGAAAAAATACATAAATTAAATGTACAGTATAATATAAATGCTTAGTTCTGCATATAAAAAAAAATTTTAAAAAAGTTTTTTTTTTCTTTCTAAAACAGCGCTCAAATATATATGACAATTTGTCAGAAAAAATCTTTATATCTCCAATCCACACGAACTGTTTTCATATACACAGAAAAAGTTGTGTTTTCACAAGTAACAAAACCATAAAATTTTCTTGCACGTTTCAAATGTCACTTAAAAGTAAAATAAAAATAAATAAATAAATAATACACTTGTACATTTAATAAGTAAAATGGAATATTGAAATTCAAATTTTGATATGATTCATTTGAGATTCAAAATAACAAATTAAGCTAGTACACTAAAAATTGTTAACCTGAATTATGAACAGAATTTCTGAATGGTACTTAATACTGAATAGTTACAGTGGAACCTCAGATCACAAATAATTTGGTTCACAAACAAATCATCTGAAAAAACACCCCAAATCATAAATAATATTGAGTTGCTAACATTCATGTTAGCAATAAATGATTTTCAAAATTGTTTTGCAGTAATTTCAGATATGGAATTAATATTTAAGGATTTCTAGAAATATCATTTTTTCCAAAATGATTTACAGCTCACAAATTTGGCCTGAAAGAAATCATGGCCAGTTTGTGTTGCAGGAAGATCCTGATGAACTTTATGTAAGACATTTCACTGCTAGGCAAAACCATGGGTTTAGAAATAAACAATGAAGACACGGAAAAGTTATCAGAGGAACATAAAAATTGAACGCAACAAGAAAGAACTAAAATACTTCAGAAGCAGCAACAAAAGGTGATTGTGCAGAAAATTACTGCAGAAGAAAAGCAAGGAAGACAAAATGAACTTAATTCTTTTTGGTCTGTGAAATCTGAGCTAAATTGGAAAAGATGATATAATTTGTGTTTTATATAATGATATCACTCTAATAAAGCAGCAGTATGCTACACCTTAAGAACTTTCATTGCTAATCTCATGTCTACATTAAAAAGATTTTAAAATGTACACAACAACAAATCACACTACAAAAGTTTTCATAAGGCTAAATGAATCTGAAGCAGGCTCAAGTGAAAGTAACAGACAAAGAAAGAAAGAAGTCTCAGAAAGGAACTTACCCAATGCTTTTATAGAAGGACATTCTTCACTCAAACAATAACATCTCTTCCTTTTATCTGCCTCATCACTTTCCACTTATATTGTCCGTCTTTTGTATGGGTATGATAAAATTAAATTTTCATCTACTTTATCTATTTAATATAATGATTACCTCTTCCTCTTCACTTTTTAAATTTTTTTTATGAGCTTGTGCACAAGGTACTGTACTAATTTTAAACAAGCAATCATCTTGGGGTAGAAGTGAAATGGTCTAATTTCTATTAATAGGTGCGGGGGAAAATAGTTTTTGTTTATGAACAATGAACATTCCGGATGATAAATAGCCTTTAAGAGGAAATTAAATTCATGAACCAAGGTTTCACTGTACATACAATGTGTTCTTCTTAATGTAAAACTATTTAACAAAGTGTAACACAATTTGATGATTAGTCTTATTCAGATGGTTAATCAAATAAGATAAAAAATACATTAATTTCTTATTATGAATGTATTAATTAAGGTATAATGACATATATTTAAAAAATTAGCAATTTTATCAAGGTGTATAAGCATTCAGAAAACTTGCAAATGAGAAATAATGAAAGGAAAAATACTTAATTAACAAACTATTAACCCTCTGACCAGACAAGGTTTTCACTCAGAAAGCACAAATTTTCCAAAACTACTATGAGAAAAAAATTATTTTTTTGATTTTGATATAAAATTCTCCTGGGATTTTATATCTGGATTTGTGTACTTTTAATATATTGCTTTAATTTCTTTAACATATTTTAATATGCACATATATATACGTTCTTACAGATATCACAGAAAATATTCTAGGCCATACATATACAGCATAACTGTATGCCTAACATGTACCATAATAGTGTATGCCCAACATGTACCATAACTGTATAAATGTCTGCCTAACATGCACCATAATAAGTGTTCCCCTTAGTCTCAGCAGTCCCCATCATGCACCTTTTTTCCATGTTCTGGTCCTTATTTCAATGCTCCTCGTTTAGCGTGGTCAATTGCAGGAGGACACACTACTAAGCTCTTTATATATATATATATACTTTAAATTCCATCGACAGGATCCAACAGGCTGAAAAGCACCTAACCCAGTGGGCCAGCTGTTCCGTCGATGGCGAAAAGAAAGAAAGAAAGCCTTGCCGGTTAAAGGGTTAAAATTATCACAGAAAGGTATTTATTAATAGGTATCAGAGATATCACAAAAAATATTCTAGGCCATACATATACAGCCTTGCAGGTTAGAGGGTTAAAATTATCACAGAAAGGTATTTATTTAATTTATCTATACTTTTTTTCCCTCTCTGGAAATTTTGTAACTAATTCACAGCTAAAAAATATTAAGTTAGTTACTTTTATAAACACTTCATTAAATAATGCAATGTGTATTTAAATATGCATTCTATGCCATAATTGAAAATATGTGAATTGTTACTTTAATCTTTCAAAATACATAAAAATCAAAACTGATCTTTTTATCACAATGCATGCACTTAAAAAAAAGTAGACATTCATTTTACCATATGAATAATTTTATTTATAAAAATCCATTTCTAATTAATAAAAATTAATTTTGTTAAATATCAGTAAGCATTACGTGAGGATTAATAAATTAAGCATTAATATTTAAAATTAGAAAATCCAAACAAAATAATACTCTCAATTTAATGTAAGAACTCATAGATGCAATGTTAAAATAAGAATGATCACAGTAGACAATTAATTTTTCATAACAAAATATATAAATGAAATTGAATAAAGATCCTATTCATTTGCATTTTACGAAAATTTTAACATTAACAAGTTTTTACTTATGGCATTTTAAATTTAAACTTATGGCAAGTGTATGTGATACAAAGATTACAAATACTCACAATGATCAAATACAAAAAAAAGATGATCTGGACATAGGCGAAAATAATTGTATTCGTTTCTGGCTGTTATACTCACTATCACAAAAGCCTTGGAGGACTTTAAGCCTAACCCTTTATTAATTTTCCATAACAGTTTCTTGATACTTTTTATTATAGTCAAATTCATCAGTTTCTATAAAAATGCTTAGACTCTGAAATTTTAGAAAGCTGTCAAACATGCAGGTTGGGAGAATTCATGTTTTACAATATGCTCAATATCACCTTCCAAATTAAATTCTTTTCCTGTTAAAAAAAAAAAAAAATCATTCATTAAATGAAAACGGAAACTAGAACCCATTTCACCAATTTTTACTTGTCTTCATACTGACCATTTCCTGGACTGTCAACTGAAGCAGAAAAATGATTAATTTAAAAGTCAAACAACAAAAATCAGCATTATATTTGCAAATTTTCACAGGACAAGTTTCAATGGTTTTACCAAACCATCACCTCAGCTGCCAGGGTGCAAATGAACGAGATAAGATCAGAATGACTGGATAGGAGTTAAAGTACTAGTGCCAGCTATTGTTGAAACAAGAAAACTAAAACCTAATTTCCTCAAAGGCTGATTGAAAGATGGACTGAAGTTACGGTCGTTAACTAGAACAGAAAGATTTTTTTTTTTTTAATGTGAAACGCCTCTAGAAGATCCAATTCACCACTGGAAGATGTTTGAAAAAATGATGAACTTAGAGAAATGATGTGAAGAGAAAATTTAATTCACGCTTTCATTCTTGGCTAAAAATTTGAAGCACCATGTTTGCGCCCATCGGCACTATTGGTGATCAATGTTACTTACATGAATATTTTGAAATTAACAATAATGTTTAACTTCTAGGATAAAACAGTTGTTATGGCAATCTTGAAGCACATCTAACATGTTACTGTTGATATCTGCAATCATAAAACTAAATTTTCAAATTTTACAAGGGAAGAGTATAAATTTTACAAGGTAAGGTTATTAGTTTATTCTGATAACGTCTAAAATTCTATGAAGTTTATTTATGTTAATTAACCAGTTATTTTATGTATGTTTATGTTTCTGTCACTTCTCTCTTTCCATTTTCCTGATATAACGCAACTTAGCTCGCATGTATTTAAGCAAGAGTTTGAGATGGTTTAGACAGAGTGTGTTTTGCTTGATGACGGCCACGTTACTTGTTTGTTATTCTAAAAATTTTTATTTCTTATTTTAAAATAAGAGTTCCTGTCCTTGGCCCTGCTTGTCTATAGTGCTTTCATGCCGGTGCAAACTCAACAGTCAACTTTTGCAGTTAAATTATTGTGCACAGCCTTTGGCTAACAGATACTTAGATTTAGTTTTAAATTTAATATTCTACTTAAGAGTTCTCATTACAATTGCTGGCTGATTTGTAAGCACCAGCTGCACTTTCTGTTCAACTTACTTAGTTTTAAATAAAAAGGTCTTTTACACTTCTTACATTTCTGTTCTTATATTAGACATAGGAATAAGTCGCTTACACTTTTATTGAGGATTTGGAACCAATTACATTTAGTAAAAGGCATCCTTCCTCAGAATTCTTCTAGGCATATTTATCTGAACTTGAAATTAGTAGAGTAGCTGAGTAAGCTTTTAAAAGTAGCTATATTTTCTATTAGCAAAAATGCAAATTCAAAACTGCTTTTAGCAGTTCTGCAATATTTAAAAATGTCTTTTTAAACATACAAGAGCTTCTATTAAAATTAATGCACATTTATCTTATTTATTTCCATATACATATCATGCTAGATATTTCCTGCTACATTTGATACAATTTTACATTTAAATAGCAAAATAGACAGCATTATTTTAGTGGCATATTGGAATACAAGAATACCTATGAAATTATATTTCACTACTTTTATTAATAATCCATATCCTTGGGGTATGAATGTAATAAAAGTAGTTTTGTAACTACAGGTAAACACTACTGGGTCAAAAACAATACAGCAATAAAATTTATATAAAAATCCTTTTCTAGAAATTGCTGTACAATGTACAGCTGAATAAAATTTTATACGGCTATTTTTATTTATAAATAACTCTAGTATAATTGAATACATCATATTTAGTAATCTGGTAAACTTGGCATAGGCTCGCAACCTTTTAAAGATGTCAGAAGCTTGAAGACATAGTCAATATTTAAATTTTGCAAGTGAAATGTGGGAATTATTAAAATTCAGTCCTATTTCCCTAACCCAACATACATAAATAGGGCCAGCCCCAAATCTAGGACCAGCACAGCCACACTGGACAAGAGAATTAGGGGTGTCAAAATTTTTAGAATTTAGAGAAGCAATGACCAGTATAGGGATGGTAAAATTTTTGAAATTTAGGGAATGCAAAAATATTTTTGAATTTAGGATCCGCACAGACTGGAACAGACGACAAAATGTTTATTGGCAGCCCTGCATTTACATAATTCACAATCAAAGCTCAGCCAATTTCAAATCATCTTCATTGTGATTTAATTAAACAACTTTTCCATACTAAAGAAGTGATTTAATTCATGCATTGACTTTTACTTCAATTAATTTTTTCATATGTTAAAAGTTTTTAACTTTCATGGATTTAGATGAACAAAAAATCCATTTTGGAAAATTTATCAGTGGCTTCCTATAACTTTTCAATGTAAAACTGGGCAGGCTGCCAAGAGCAGTTACATCCTCTTGATTTAAATATGCTTATAAGATTCAATAAAAATCTGATTTATGTTGTTACTTGAATCATTTACTTGGAAGCCTATTTTGACAATGAAAATGTTAAAATAAAGGGGGGGAAGAGGTTGCCATAACTATTATCTCTGCCAAATAAATATCCAAGAAAATATCTGTTTAATTAACACTTACAAAATCATTAAAAGAAACTTCAATTATGTATTAGCTTTCTTTAAATGAAAAAACATACAAACACCAAAATATTCCATCTGGTGCAAATCTTCAAATGAAGAAAATGATTCTAAAAACCAACTAATCCCATGTTTTACAAATAGATCCAAATTATTATTTAACATAACAGAGGCTTAATTGCACCCCCCCAAAAAAAAATCCAAAAATAATTTTCTGTCTAATGTTCCCCATTAGACAGAAAATTATTTTTGGAAATCATAAATCAATAAATAATAATGCAAATATATATCTATAACTTATGCTTATACAGTTGCGTAATTACTCATTTATACAGCTCTGCCATTTGTTGGCCACTAAGTAACCAAATACACATCTATTTTTTTATTCTGTACTTAGCATGTCTTTTCAAAAGCTGTTCAAAATACAGAATTAATTATGTATGCCTATCTCAGTAAACATGTTATGAATGGCCTATTAACTTAAACTGTATTATGCACACTTTTGTTTAGCTCTCAGGTTCTAATGATTTGCAAATCAAGATTTTTAATGAATTTCTATTAAAATGCTTGTTGCTTTCATTTCCAGTTAGAGAATATTTCTTCTCCAAATATATGAGAGAAAAAGGTTAATGATTTAAGCATTGAATAAATATTATCTGCAATCAAAATTTGTATTTTGAATTTAACAGCTACAATAATGAAATTGAAATCCTAAGTTACTCACCAGAAAAGTGGACAAAATGCATGGCATAAGATCAGAAACAATGCCCTTAAATATCATTACACTGGACCACTGAAACTGAACTACTTTAAAAAAGAAATCTAAAAGGGCATACTCAAGTAGATTTCAGTTAAATTTTTATTATACAGAAATATTGGAACTTTTTCTTTCTCCCCCCCCCCCAAAAAAGAAGCTTGACACATCGCAAAGTTTACGTAAGTTAATATTTTTCATCACAAAAACAATTCAGTTTCATATTTTTGGAATATGAAACAACTATACATATACATGAATGAAAACTTTTCATTCCCGTTAAACAAAATCAATTTTCACATTTCACACTGCAAGAATACAAGTTTATGTCAGTTTTTAAGAGTTAAGGTCAATTCTGAAAAAAATCAGACTTCATGATAGCACACTAATTTTTGCAATACTGGAGAACATTAAATTCTTCTGGTGAAGTAAAAGATAAATTTTTATATATTAATTCAAAATATGTTTTGAATCTGTTTCAAAACAAATTTTGTTCGCTTTAGTAAACCAGGCTTGCTAAACATTTTATTAGATTCAAAAAGAGATGGTTACATTAATACATACAAATTAAAGACCTTTACAGATTTAAGTAACTGACACTGAAAGTATAAAGCATTAAGCATAATATATAAAGCATTGTAATTGAGAAAACAGTACAAATAACTTTGGTACTCACATATGGAATAACTGATTTATTCAAGATTAGATTAGGCTATTAGGTTACTTAATAGAGCAACGTATTCAAAGGCCATCTGACTCGGAAGGGATGCTTTCATGGAGTCTTTCTTACTAGTATTGGATCATATTTATTTTGTGCATAAGATATACCATAAAAACCTTTACAGTCAGAACATTTAGTTCCCACATTCAAAACCTGGGATAAATTAAGTTCACAGGTGGAATGTATCACCTGTGAACAGCCCTGTGACAAAGTGTTTGTTCACATTTTGCATGAACAGGCATTTCTTTCACATTCAGGAACTAGGAATAATATATACCTTCAAGACAATCTAGAGATTTCAGTTCTTCCTCAGCACATATATAATATTTAGATTAATGAAATAACCCATAAAAATAAAGACGACAAAAAATCTTTCTGATGATTTTTAGTAGATCATCACCAAATTTATTTTTTAACAGAAACAGATAACATTGCTCCAATCAGCTATAAAGTCTATTTCTATTTGTTTGGAATATTATTTGGAATGTTCAACAGAAGTGCAGGTATGGAACATCTAAATAAATTATACATTCATTATGATAATAAAATTAAAAAAAAATTTCTTTGAACACTTATGGAGATAAATATTTCACTTAGTTTTCACTTTTGAAGATTTATTTCATTCCCTAGGAATGAGTTTTTTTTTATTAAATATTTTAATTTTTACGCGCTCAAAAGACAGTTACTAAGCATACTAGAATCAGAATAAGGCAAGCATACAGAATCAGAATTCTAATAAATAATCTACTGCTATTAGGTTAAATTTTCAAAATGATTATGTTTTTTTATCTCGTCAATTTACATATATTTTAGTAAATATTTTCAAATTTTCTATTTACTGCCACTTTTTTGTCATAGCAAGTGAATGATTTCTGCATACTTAACTGCTGATATTTAACTTTAAAAATTACAATATAGTTTTCCATTCTTTCAAAATGAAGTAATAAGGAAAGGAAAAAAAAAAAAAAAAAGGTTTCTTTAAAGGTATTTTCAAAGATTTTCCATGGTCTAAACATTCTGATAAGAATACATGTTTGGTCCCAAAACAACTGCTAAAATCTCGTCATTTTACATATATTTATATATAATCATTACATCTTTTGTTACATGGACATGTACTCCAAACATAATAAAGCCACAATTAGAAAACTGAACTAACAAGAAATTTTTCTTCCAGTATGAAAATCTGAATGGCAAAACTTCATATTAAATATTCTGTTGATAAAAAATTAGGAGAATAAAAGAATATAGAAATACATTTTGCTTTACAAATTAACAAAACTGGACGAAAGTGAAGACTAAACTTTAAAAATCGAATGGAAATGAAAATTAAGACAGAACTAATACTGATAAATATCAGAACTTAAAAGATCAGAAAAATATAATTAGAACAGTATTAAGTATAAAATATTTATTTATTCTCCCATACATATTTACTTAAAAATATAAATAAATAAACATGTTTAGCATTTATATAACCACTACAAGCATTTTTTTAAATTTTTTATTTTGAGAAATATTAAATCTTTGAATAAATAAAGTAAATCAAAAGCTAAGGAATGTAATTAAGCAAAGCAAAAAAAAGTCCTAAGTATATACAAAATAAAAAAATTTAAAAACACAAAACCTCTCCCATGAAGGATTCTGTCTCATGCATCCCAAAGGATGAAGCAAATTTCTGAGTATTCATGAAAAACAAGCACAAAATTTATTTATTATAAATAATTTGTAAAAAGTGCAAATTTTTCTTTTTTTAAAGAGTACCTTATCTTCATAAAAAATTAACATTGGAAATATATTATTACATGATTATATATAAAAAAATATCTTGTACTAAATACATACATCATATCAAGATTAAATGATTAATGAATGCCAAAGTCATTAATGCAGTAAAAATTACAAACACATTTAGTAACATATGAACAACTGCACATTATCAAATGGCTGGTCTAATTACAAGAATCATTAACTCTTAAAAATTAATATACAACACACATCATGCAAACAGTTCATATCAAGCTTGATCACCACATAATTAACACCATTCACATTTACTAATACATATCAGATAAGTAATTTTGCAGGTTGAATATTGGAGTCTTTCTCTTTAGAGGAGGACTGTCGAAGTAACTCCTGGATGTGCTTGACAATCAGATCTATAGCAACTGGAAAATAGGGGATGGGAAGTGGTAACTATATTGGTTGTTTTTTTTGCACCACTGACATTACATGAATATCGCTTAAAATGAAATTTACTAATTTCTAGAGTACACTGAAATGTAAAATTTGATTCATCTCTATTAAGAATTCTAGCAGGATGTGTTTTTGTATAGAAAATGGGAAGTGTTAAATCTCAATATTCTTTATTATATTGATCTATAAAAATATAACAAATTATATTAAAAAACTTGTACAATGGATTCATAAACTAGACATATCACAGCTTTAAATCTGAGGATCAAATTTAAAGCTGTGATATAATCTTAATTATTATACCTAATATTGAAAAGGGATCATTCATGAATAAAAAGTTTCTGCTTTTCCTATCTTTGTTTCCCATGGTTTGCCATTAAAATTCTCTTCTATTCTTAACATTCACTCTACTTTTATGAATGATTATTTAACCATATTACATTTTGCATCTGTATTCTGTAAAAGAATGATTTTATTTTTATCATTCCTTGAAATAATACTAACTTCCTTTTTAATAAGTCTGTGAAATTTTTTCTTATATTTATTAAAATTTCCAAAATTAGCCATTAGTTTTCCACAACAAACATTAAACTGTCTAATATTGCAGTGCTTCTTCCAACTATCAACACTAGCAGCAAATCAAGGCTCTATTTCTTGAAATTCCTAATAGAATTTGAGGATTTTCTATAGCAAAATGGATTCTGAAAATCTTGTATTCACCACTTTTCATACTTTTCCCCTTCTTTAAACTAACAGTAAAAACTCTTTTCACATACCAACCTTTCCGACCTCTACTTTTTTCATTCTATTATAGAAGTTCCTCTAATACCTAAATCCTTGGAAAGTTTATTAATTCTTTCTCCATTTTGTCCAACTTTCCATCATCTTGTTAACTTCTTTTCTTCTCATACGGCATTTTCACTTGCACAGACAATACAACAGAGCACTTGTAAGCTTGGATGTTAATCGAGAAACTATATTCAGAATGAACTGAAAACTTAGCTTATGATAAGGTACAGTCAGAAACCTCCAGGCATGCCTGCTAACAGTTAGCCACAGGAAAAAAACGTATAAGTGATGGTTGGCAGTGGTAATCTTTCTTCAGCCATTTTACTACTGAGAGGGAAATTGCAGTAGATTAGAACTTTCACAAAAAGAACAAAATTCCTCTCCATATTTGTTAGACAATTTCAAGAAATAACACTACAAAAAAGAAAGGAATAAAAACTGCAAAAACAGAATGCTGTAGCAAATCTTTGAGAAAGAGCTATAAGGCTACTTCACCATTATAAACTGAGATAATTAAAACTTTTCTTGGTAGAGGTAATATCTGAAAAGCTGGTTGATAATCATGAAACTTGTGAACATTCAGACACTTAAATATTTACTGTAATCACAATAATACAGTAGTTAAAATGTACTTTATTTGCTGCACGTAACGTTTGCACTGTATGCGTGACATCAGAAATTATTAGTCTAATTATCAATAAACTATTATACTATTTCAAAGACAATGTTCTGCTTGCTGCAGAAATTATTTACACTGATTAAAAAAGTGATTGCTGGTAGATATACTCAGTTAGCATGATTCTATTTATTCAGTATAATACATGAGGGTAACTACAACTTTTGCACTGTCTCTTTAAAATAATACTGTTTCAATTGTTGAACGTAATAGTTATCTTGCCATAACAACTTAAAAATGTGTCAATTACAAATTGAAATTTCATACATATGTCTTTAAATATCTCCAGAGCCCAGTTTTAGTACCTCTCAATTTTTAAGATTTTTTTCATGGTAACCCTGGTCATGTCATTATCCAGTTTGATTTCAGTTGCCTAAGATTTCTCTCATGACAGAGAAAGGTGCTGCTTGTTTATATTCCTCTATGTGCAGTTACTGACAATCAACCAAACAATTCCAAAATACTAAGACAAACTTCTCAAGTCCATCCTATACTGCCGTCTTCTCATAGGAAAGAGCAATTGCATGCTTAAAGCAGATCTAATAGTCAGTAGAACTTTAATGTTTATTCTCATCTTATAGATTAAAACATAGAAACCATGAAATTGGATTTTGGGGGCATTTCTTTTCTTCTAACACACATTCTGCTTAATGATTACACTTAATATTAGAAAGGGATCATTCATGAATAGAAAGTGCTTGATTTTTCTATCTTTGTTTTCCATGCTTGCCATTAAAATTTCCTCTGATCTCTCTTACTATTCCTAGTAGTCTCTCTACTTTTATAAATGATTATTTAACAATATTGAATTTTTCATCTTAATGCTGCAAAAGAATTATTTTTCTTTTATCATTCCTTGGAATAATACACTACACTGTATGTTACAAAAAATGCATTTCTTGTTGGTATTTTATGGATTAGGTTGGTAAGTCAAAATCTGCTACATAAATACAGTATACCTTAAAACACTTGAGGGGAGGGATGCTTTCATGAAGAACTTTTATAAGGGAAACTGGCTTATATTCCCATTACACATGAAAAAAAAAACAATGACACTTTCATGCAGCCAGCCAGCCTGTAAAGATCTGAACCTGCAATGAATGACCAATGCTCAGTTGTTTTACTGCGGGTTGCTGGTGGGCATTACCATATTTAGTACTGCGGTATGTAACATACATTGTAGCCTATAGTATATTTTATCAAATGTTGATTACATTTATGTATATTGCATGAATGTACAAATTTACATAGTATTTGATTACCCAAAGTTTCATATACTTGCAGTAAGCCTCAGAACCAAGACAAAAATTCAAATGAAGCCTGGTTTGGTATACCTAAGTTTTTCAGCAAACTGTACCTAAGTTTTTCAGCAAACTAGCACACTGACATATAACAGATTTCCAACATCTGCAAAAAAAATTATCTTTACTTCAATTTACTAACATTTTCATTAAATTCTTTTATATTTAACTGCTTATTATCTACTGTTTTATTATTATATAATTTACTTCTTTTTGTTCACCATTTTGAAGATCCTTTCACAAGGATGTGTGAACTTCTAATTTTAGAAATTAAGTCCTGTATATATGATGTGTCGAAACTGGCAAACTATAACCAATATGACATGAAAGGTAATTCTGAAAAGCTGGTTGATAATCATGAAAAATTATACTATAAAGCATTCCAGGCGATATGCTCTCTGCGAAGATTTTCTACGGAAACCAGTCTCATGACATGGCACAATAATTTGTGCCTGGAAAAGGGAGACAGCTCTTTTATCTCCCAGAATTTGTTCAGGTTCATCCAATAGAAATCAACATCAAATAAAAGATGCATTTTACCAATTATTAAAAAATGTCTAAAATATTAAAAACAAAAAGGTTGCCTCTAAATTTTTATTGGTTTCTCACATTTTCTCAGAATTCTGCTGAATGTTTGGCTACACAATATTCTTAATGTAACAAGTGTAAAAAAGAACTCATGCTCTATAGTAAACACTAATATTCTGAACTATCATCGATACTACATCTAAAAGTAAATTAGATTATATACAGTATGATGACTGATAAAAAAAATTTTTAAGGATGATTATTCCTAATAACTTTAAAAAAACTTTAAGAAAATCAATAAAAATAGTAAATTTACACTCCTTTTGAAAAATCTATTATGTTATATTGATATGAAAAAAATCCATTCAATGTGTTAATAGTGTCAAAATATAACACAATTTAATATATCAGTCAGTCAGTTTCTGAAAATTTTTATTTCTATGAATATGAAATTATCACAGAGCATATATTCATGATAAAGAATATGGAAATTACAGCACATTTAAAAGATAATTAATTATAATTACTTATTTTAAAGAAATAAGTAATTTAATTTAAAACAAAACTATGTTTATGTAATCCCATCTGTAGCAACACCTCCCCCCCCCCAAATTAAAATGCTTAACATTCATTTTCTTTGAATTTGGTAATAAAAAATGCTGATTCATCATGTATTGCCAATTATAATCAGTATGCCTTTGCAAATGCATTACCATTAGCAAAATATTTTGGTTGTAGTTTTAATTTTTATTAATTTGATATATTTATTAAGGATTTTAAAAGTAAGACACCTTCACTTTCTTAGTGCAATTATAAACAGCTACATTCATTATTACCATTAAAATTACAAAAGTGTAAACTAAATTATATGCCATTTCATAATGTATTAACATGCAAACCAATGAACAGAAGAACCGCATAATATATAAGTTCAGTTTTCAAAACTAAACATCTTGAAAGAAATGATAGAACTATAATTTTCAGTTATAACATATGCAGACACTAAATACTATAAACATCAACACCTGCAAAATGCATAATTTATGAAAAATACACACCTTTTTACAAAAACTCCATATATAAAATGTATACAAAATTACTGATATTTTACATAAATATGGCATATATGTTTTAATTTTTGATATAAATATGCAATACATTTTCCAATGGCTTCTGAAGAATACTTTTTATTTATTTAATTCATTTACTTATTTTTGAGATATGTAGCTATTTTTGCAAGAATTTTTTTTAAATGGAAATATTTAACCTGTGCTCCAGAATTATTACTAATTCTTCCACAGTGAAAAAAAAAATAGTTTTTTATACAGTACTTTTCAGAAAATTTTATTTTATTATTTTCTACTCCGAATGTAATATAGCTAATGCAAACTGTCTCAGCAAAAAATGTAACCATTAACCAAAGTAAAAGATTATGCAGCATACAAAATAATAATTAAAAAAAATACAGATACGATTGTAACATAAGTCCATTGCTAAAAGTAAACATAAGATTTCTTCTTTTGCCATTACATGTAAAGTATACACGAACCACAACCCTTAACCCCACGTTCTCCAAGTTTAGATTTTTCAATAAGAGTTTTGAATTCATTCGTATATTTTCAATTGTATATATCAAGGTTGCTTTTTTTGTATATTTTAAATTATCAAGTAAATGAAAAGTGTCCATTTCAGCTTGAATTAACATGAAAACACGAAAAAAAGTCAAACAGGTTACCTTTTATTAAGATTAAATTTTTTAAATATCTGTATTCAGGATTTCTTATGACAAACAGAAGAGTAAATATATATATATATACATAACTATGATAAATGAAGATACATAATGACAATTCAAAGAAGCATTAGCAAATTTTGCATAAATAATATAAATAACTGCTGGTATGTTATAAACAGTAATTAATAAATGGTTCATTACATTCTGTATAGAAATGTGAGTGCATTTCCCTAACTCAAAAAATCTCATGTATTTGTAAAATGTAAAAATGCCTCTAATAAATGTAAGGGGGGAAATCAAACTCATGAACAAGCAATATGGAACACAGAAAAGTCACAGTTAAATGAAATGAGAGTTCGAAAGTCTAAGAGAAGATATACTGGAACATTATCTGGCAATCATTAACGCTAATAAATTAAGATCTGTAGGCATATATACAAGATAATTTGCTTGATGGTTATTTGCTTCAGGGAGGGGTAAGTTACTCAAAAAGGATTTGAAAATGCATAGCAGCGTAAGGGTGGAGATGCATTCAGATTGCAATAGCGGGCATTATTGTAGAACAGGTAAAACCTCTACATATGAAATTCAGTATGCAACAATCAACTACAGAAGAAGTAGAAGGAAAGGTTTCAGTAATTCCAAGTTAGCTGGCATGCATCTAGCACTGTAACGGATGAGTGTACCCATACAGTGAATCAAGATTCACAGTGCACCTGTGCAATGAACTGTACAAAACCTGTACACCTGTACAAAAAATTGGATTCCAAATCACCAGATGTTTGCATGGCTGCATCAAAGATTGTGCAATACAGGATCCTTCAGGTCAAGTTAAAGGAATTGGGAACAAACGACCATACACTTGAAGTAGAAGAGATGGTATTCCTTTATGCAGAAAAGAAACCATACATCAATAAGTACAGAAGTGATAGTTACAAACCTTACTGCTTCTCCAACCATCGTCTGTAGAATCCTGCATTTGAACTACTTGTATCCCTACCTTCAGCGTGTAAAGCAACTGCTTCTTTCCAATTATGCACTGTAAATTGCATTGCTGTATGGTACGAGGAGAAGTACGTGATGGAATCCTACTTCTCGGCTGCTATCTGTTCACCAATGAACCATATTCTAGCAAACAAAGCTGCTACAAAAAGGATTGGTAATGGAAATCCTATTCATTTGCCTGCATGTTTGCACGACCTATTCTGCCTAGATTCCTTTCTCTGGAGTTACTAGAAAATCCTGGTCTATGAAATATCCTTAACAGTGTAGAGAATCTTGTCACACACATCAGCATGATCATCCACAAGACTTTCGTTCTATTTTAAAAAGTTCAGAATTCTATGCTGCACCAGTGTCATGCTGGTATCATAGTTGGCAGGTGTAACTTCAAGCACTTACTGTGCTTATAAATACGATAACTGAAACAATTTGCATATTATTGCATCACCCTCTCCTTCATTTTTAGTCTTTTATGCACGCTAACACATGAGACTTTTGTTAACTCCCCAAAACTGCTTTGTAATTCCAAATCATCTTATTCTACCCTGATACACTTTAGCTGATCACCCTGTATATATATATACATTAAACTGAAAACAATAAAAAAATTCTGAGGTCTCACATCAAAAGAAGTTACCATAACAGCATTAAATAAATACAGCTTATTTTTAAACCTATCTTAAACCAGAAATGATGCCATTTTGAAGTTTGAATAATAAAAAATTGGGTATAGAAATAATATTAATACATCCAATTCTAATTCCAAAAATAGTATAGAAGAACAGAGCAAATGCAGTTTTCATACTGTGGACATAAATCACGTTAATAATGTCAAGTTAAAGAGGGAGGGACATACCCTCATACATATATATACATAATATATATGTATATATATGTATGAGGTATATATATATATTAATTTAGTTTACTTAAATAAACCCTTCTTTATCTTTGAAAGTACACACAGTGCAATAAATAAATAAAACTAACATACATGCTTACCTTCATTATCAGCTCCTCTAGGAATAATGACATCAGCATACTTTTTTGTCTGGAATAGAAATTTTCAATTAAACTGGTTTACATATTATTAAAACACTGTTAACATTAATTAACTAAAACAATGCATTATTATATTAAATACAAAGCACTGAAAAATATTCATAAAAAATGGCAAAAAATTTATTTTATTCACAAATTTCTGTAGACTTGTTTCAATTTTTCTGGTATCATCATGTACCTTCTCATTTATAATAGAATTATGCATACAATTTTTGTTACTCTTCTATGGATCAAAAGAAATCTTGAATGTAGATATTTAAAAAAATTAATCCTTAATTTAATGCAAAATAAGCCATATGGAGTTCTTTTGTATTTTCATATGATTGTGTATATGTGTATGTGTAATAATGCAGATTCACTGAAGACAGATATTAATTTAGATCATGCATTATGAAGAATTTTTACAGCTGAGGCAGACTTAAATATTACTTTTTATATTGACATTTATGGCCACAAATAACTTGGCACACTAATCATGGCTGTTCTAGAACATAACATTTACATTTTTGATATCATGGTTAGAAGAGAGCAGCACCTTATTAGTAGCAAATGAAGCTAGAAGCAATCATCCAATATGAAGGCTTAGTCAAAGGAGTAAGATTTTGGTTTGCAAATTTTGACTTTCAGTTTGAAATTAGCAATGTCATTGTCATGAAAACGATGGAAGGAAAAACATCCAAATTAAATTCCAATGTTAAGCGACAACCATGAAGAAAAATTACAAGTTTATTTTACATACTTTTATCTTATATAGTATATAAACTGCACAAATGAATTCTTAAATTCATATTCTTCCCCAAACAGCAAGAATAAATACTGTAGAATAATACTAGAACCAAAATTAAGTAAATAAATACCCCAAAAAATAAAACTGCAAAGTAAAATGTTACTGCAGAAAACAAAAACCCACTAGAACATAAATGGAAAAAGATCATAAAATAAAAACCAAAACAAGAAAATACACTTAGACTTCAATCTACAGCAAAACTTGTCAACAGTCAACACGCAAAATGTAATTTTTACAACTTTGAAAATGCTCATTTAAGGCATATTTTTTAATTAAGAATTAACTGTAATCAATTTAATTACATTTAACTTCAAATCCACACACACACATATATATATATGTGGGATCCCCGAGTTCTATATCCACCAGAGGGCATCACCTGTGTGCCTGCAGCGAGAGCGAGGTGGAGACGAGGATATCAGAGAACCGCGTGAAGGTGTGGTGACAATGGTAGCGAGCGCGAGTAGGCGCCGTCCGTTTATTTAAAATTAACAAAACTGAGTCAGAACTGTGTTTGAATTGTATCCAACAAGCGCGAGAAGGCGCTAAAGCACTGTTATCTAATTCAATCTGTACAGCTTTTTCTTTATATTATTAAATGTTTCTGTGGCGTGGAAAAGGTGTGGAGGTGTAATTTACTAAAAGAGAACATCTTCAGCTTCCCCCCACAGAAAAATCTGGGGGCTCGACCGGGATATTACCAAGAAACAAGCAAGGTAAATCATTATTTTGTTTGAATTTACTATTGCAATTATGAGTGTATTGAATAACATCAGAAAACAAGATTTGAAAATAATCGCAGATGAATTAGGCCTAACAGTGCCGGCTGAAGCTAAAGTCATCGAAATCAAAACTATCATTGAGAATGCTAGTATTTATAAAACTGATCCTGAATTTGTTCGCGGAATTATTAAAGCTGTTGCAGAGGATCAAAAGAACAAAGTGACTGAAGAGCAGTCAAAATTAGAGTGCGAAAAACTTAAGTTAGCTCAACTTGAGAAAGAAATCGAGCTCCAAAAACTGAAGTTACAATTGGCTGGTGAAAATGCCAATCGTGCTGTGTTTACAGATTCTGAACCGGCATCGCGAAGTTTAGAGAATATCATCAAAAGCGTTAAAACACTAACTATAGCTGTCCCTCAGAGACCGGAAGCTCTGCATTTGTTCTTTCAATCGCTTGAAAAAGCTTTTACTACTAAAAGCGTACCAGTTGAGTTAAAATCAGAAGTATTGATTAATTTATTAGGTGATAAATGTAATCATGTCTTAACGTATGCTTCTGAACAGGAAATCGCGGATTATGATAAATTAAAAGCACTAATCTTGAGGGAATTTCAGCCGACACCGCGTGAATGTTTGAATAATTTTAAAAATGCTCAGAGACATTCGTCTGAGTCGCATGTTCAGTTCGCGTCTCGACTCGGTGCAACTTTCGATTATTATTGTAGGTTAAGAGAAGTAGATGATTTTAAGAAATTGTGTGATCTCATTGTATCTGATAAGTTGTATGAAACGCTTGATTATAAAACAAAGGAACATATTAGTGTTCGGGAGGGTCAAAGTTGGTTCCCACCTAATCAATTGGGTAGAGAATGTGACTTATTTTATTCATCCAGGGGTAAGTCCTTAGCTGATATCAGTAACGCGCGAATCGAAACTCCAGAAAATAAAAGGTTTAATTTTTCCAAAAACAATCTTAAAAAAGCACAGAGTAATTCGAGGGATTCAGGGTGCAAAGTCGTAAATCAAAATAATAGTAAATCAGAACGTACTTGCTATGTATGCGGGAGTAAAGGTGAACTGTTTCATTTTGCGAAAAACTGTCCTAACCGTAAGGAAGAAAATTCATCTCAAAAAAAGGTGTCCGGTTTGAAAATTAGATCGGATAATACAACTAGGAATGAGTTAGAATTTATTGAATTGTTGATTGATGGTAGGAAAATAAAATGTTTAATAGATTCCGGAAGTGAATTAATAGTTGTAAAGAAATCTCTTTGTCCGAATAAAATACCGTCGGGATTGGTAGAAATCAAAAGTTCTTTTGGTCACGTGGTTAAAGCGGAAACGGCTAAGTTTATTTTTTCTTTATGCGAAAGCGGTAAACAAATTGAACTAGAGGCAGCAATGGTTTATGAGTTGATAACGGATTGCATATTCCCACCGTCATGTCTGGAAAAGCTTGGTGGCACCTGCTCTGATCGGGTGATGATTACGCAATATGGTAATAACTGCGTCTCTTCGGAAAGGAATTTTTTGTCTTTTATTTCTGCAGCCATTGAAGGAGACAGCGAAATAGATTTAACGCACATTACGGACCAAGGATTACGCAATACTGTTTCCACTCTTATTAAAGAATATAAACCACGAGAAAAACCGCGTAGTACAGATTTAAAACTGAAAGTAATATTAAAGGATGAAATACCAGTTTCTCAGCGTTCGAGGCGAATTCCTTTTGCTGACCAAAAACTTGTTGATGACCAAATAGATGAATGGTTAAGGGATGGAATTATAAAGCCATCTTGTTCAGAATATGCTTCGCCAATTGTTTTGTGTAGAAAAAAATCGGGCCAGATACGTGTTTGCGTTGACTTCAGGGAATTAAATAAAAAAATAGTAAAGGATTCTTTTCCCATGGCACAAGTAGAAGAGGTTTTAGATCATTTGGGTGAAGCAAAGGTTTTTTCGACGTTAGACTTAAAAAATGGTTTTTTTCATGTTCCTGTGGAGGAAAACTGCACTAAATATTTGGCATTCATTACACATGCAGGTTTATATGAATTTCTAAAAGCGCCTTTTGGTTTGTGCACGTCGCCTAGTGTGTTCCAAAGATTTATTTATAATGTGTTTAGAGATTTAATTCGGGATGACACTGTTGTTACTTACATGGACGATTTTATTATTCCAGCGCGAAATGAGAAAGAAGGTTTAGAAAAGTTAAAGCGCGTTTTAGAAGTAGCCAAAGAGTACGGTTTGGAGATTAATTTTAAGAAATGCCAGTTTTTAAAAAGAAAAATAGTATTTCTCGGGTATATCATTAAGGATGGTACAATTCGCCCCTCCTCTGAAAAAACAAGGGCCGTTCAAAATTTCCCGGAGCCCCAAAACCATAAGCAGATTCAGAGCTTCTTGGGTCTGACGGGATATTTTAGGAAATTTATTGCAAACTATTCGAAAATAGCGAAACCGCTAAGTGATCTTCTTCGTAACGGGGTAGAATTCAAATTTGGGCCTGAGCAAAAAGAGGCATTTAACAAGTTGAAAGAACTTTTATCGACAAGTCCTGTTTTGCATATTTTCAAACAAGGAGCACCGCTAGAATTGCATACAGACGCAAGCAGTCGTGGTTTCGGCGCTGTATTGCTACAAAAGTCTGATGATGGGCAATTGCACCCCATTTACTTCATGAGTAAAAAAACTAGCGTGCAACAAGAGAAGCTGTCTAGTTATGAGCTTGAAGTTTTAGCTATAGTGGAAGCTTTAAAGAAATTCAGAAATTACCTTTTGGGATCTAAGGTCAAAATAATTACCGACTGCGATGCTTTTCAAAAGACTATGTTCAAGAAAGATTTAACTCCTAAAGTGGCAAGATGGGCGTTACTTCTGGAAGAATTTGATTATGAAATTGTTCACAGATCTGGGCAGCAAATGAAGCACGTGGACGCATTGAGTAGAAACGCTGTCATGATGGTTACCTATTCTCAGGGAGAAGTTACTGCCAAAATTGCAGCTGCGCAAAAGAGTGATGAGCGTCTCCAGTTGCTGAAATCTTTAGTCGAGCAAGGACTAAAGGAAGATTTCCTAGTGAAAAATGGTGTATTATACAAGTTCGACAGTGGTCGCGAGTTACTTGTGGTACCCGAAGCATTGGAGTTAGAAATCATACGTAGTATCCACAACAAGGGACACTTCGCAGTGTCTAAGACGGAAGATTTGCTGAAAATGGACTTCTATATTCCTAATCTTAGAAAACGAATTGAACAAGTTATTTCAAATTGTGTAGAGTGTATTTTGTGCGACAAAAAACGAGGTAAAGGCGAAGGGTTGTTGAATCCCATACCAAAAGAGAGTACTCCGCTGAGCACTTTTCACATTGATTTTATAGGACCATTACCTTCGACAAATAAGAACTATAATCATATCTTGACCGTCGTTGATGCATTTACAAAGTTCGTGTGGCTCTATCCAGTAAAGGCTACATCAGCTCAAGAGGCATTGCAGAAGCTGAAACTGCAACAATCAACTTTCGGTAATCCATTAAGAATAATAAGTGATAAAGGTACGGCTTTTACGTCCAAAGACTTTGAAGAGTACTGCAAACAAGAAAAGATCCAGCACATATTTACAACTACAGGAGTTCCTAGAGGGAATGGGCAGGTGGAAAGAATTCGTCTGACTCTGATTCCAGTCCTATCCAAATTATCCATAGATGATCCTACCAAGTGGTACAAATACGTTGGAGATGTACAACGGATCTTGAACAGCACTAAGAGCAGAAGCACAAAGAGCTCCCCTTTTGAACTCCTCACTGGTGTGAAAATGAGAAATCGAGAGGACTTAAAGATTATTGAAATTCTCGAAGAAGAAGAAACAAATGTTATGATGAAAGATCGAGAAGATATGAGAGAGGAAGCAAGGAAAAACATCTTAAAAATTCAGGAAGAGAATAGAAGAACGTACAATAAGAAGAGAAAAAAGGCACAGGTATACAACGTGGACGATCTAGTGGCCATTCAAAGGACGCAGTATGGAGGTGGTTTAAAGTTAAGACCAAAGTTCTTCGGTCCATATCGTGTAACAGCGAGAAAAGGCAAGGACCGGTACCAGGTGGAAAAAGTAGGACAGCATGAAGGTCCTGGCTGTACAACTACGGCAGTTGATCATATGAAACTCTGGACTGTTCCTGCTTAGGACTGTGCGGCCCCTCCGCAACTTGTATTTTTTGTTTTTTTTTTCATTTTCTTTTGTTTTTTTTAATCTATTTTCAGGTTCTGTTTTGATGTACCTGTGGCACTGTTCCGTGTTTTCGAGGGCGAAAACAAAGTCAGGATCGCCGAACTGTGGGATCCCTGAGTTCTATAACCACCAGAGGGCATCACCTGTGCGCCTGCAGCGAGAGCGAGGTGGAGACGAAGATATCAGAGAACCGCGTGAAGGTGTGGTGACAATGGTAGCGAGCGCGAGTAGGCGCCGGCCGTTTATTTAAAATTAATAAAACTGAGTCAGAACTGTGTTTGAATTGTATCCAACAAGCGCGAGAAGGCACTAAAGCACTGTTATCTAATTCAATCTGTACAGCTTTTTCTTTATATTATTAAATGTTTCTGTGGCGTGGAAAAGGTGTGGAGGTGTAATTTACTAAAAGAGAACATCTTCAGCTTCCCCCCACATATATATATATAAAGTTCTTGTAAATTATATGCATATTTAATCAGAAATTTTCATTTTACTTCTCAAGCACAAATATCACTAAGCCTACTAATATATTATTCAGGCAAATATTTTAAATCACTAATAATCATAAAGGAAATCAGAATCTATAAACCCTATATCTTTACAAGGCTTCTGATTCTGATTTCTACCAGGAAATAAAATTTTTTAAAAATTTAATTTTAGATATGTAAGAATAACACATATAATTATAAAAAAAAACTCATAATTTATTTATAAATCATTGAATGCAAAGGTTTATATGTAGCATACTTAAATTCTGAATTAGAAAACCTTTTTTTAAAACACAGTTCTTCATCTGCATG
Organism: Stegodyphus mimosarum; assembly: GCA_000611955.2. Classification (NCBI taxonomy): domain Eukaryota; kingdom Metazoa; phylum Arthropoda; class Arachnida; order Araneae; family Eresidae; genus Stegodyphus; species Stegodyphus mimosarum. Next base: position 182,730 of record KK116368.1, read on the forward strand.
TATATTTATCTTTTCAATCAGAACTGCTTCAAGTGTTTTCTTACCTAAATTTGGTCAAAATTCGCCCCCTTTTCTTTAATTATAGAAAATACATGCAATTCTTTCGCATCTGAATTTTGCAAGCTGCATTTGAATGAGGTATTTTTAATGCAGCAAGCATTAAAATAGGCAATACTTTGTATTTAATGCACCCATTCATATCTTAATTCTGCAATTTCTCCCCATGCTATATATATCAATACTTACAGCTGCAGCTTATATCGAATTATTTACTTGATACATAGAAAACTCAAGTTCCACTTAATTAAGATCTTTTTCATCAATAATAGATGGAAAATTATTCAGCAATAAATGAACATATAAAAATTAAACTTTAGTTATGAAGTTAATGTCAGCAGCTTCGCCATGTTTTAGAAATGGATCATTTAGAGGAAATTTATCTATTATATATGAGTAGGGTTTGGTAAAGCTCGATGATTTGAAGCCTGGTTAAGCTCGAGCTTGATGATTTGAAGTCTGGTTAAGCTCGAGCTCGATTGCTTTTTCGGATTTTCGAGCTTTTGAAGTTGACATACTTACATTATCAAAAGACTTATAATGGACTTGTAATTAAAATAATATTTTTTAGAAATTTAAAAGAAACTTTTTCTTTACTTACACATTTATTTATGCATTTATATTAATGAAAAAATATTTTAAAAACACCAGTGCATGTAGTGATTTATCTGATAGCTTTGACCTAATTTTGGTGCAAAAATTGTTGGCCACGGAAAATGCCCTCTCAGAATCAATCGATGTTGGTTTTATACTGTAAATAGCTTCAAGTAACCGCTTTAAATTTGCAGTCAATTCACCATTACTTTTTGACAAAGTACATTCTTGACTTAATTTTTTAAAGTGGTCACCTTCCGGTAGTTTGCTGGTTGGAGCTTCTAATAGTACTACTCTAAGTTGTTCTTCAAGAGAAGCACCAACTTTTTTGCTTCACTGCTTGATTTTTTATTTGATGAATTTGGTGATGAATCTGGTGACAGAAATAAATGCTTCATCAAAGCAGCTGCTAGTTCTATAGAAGCTTTTGATGGTGTTTTATTTAAGATGTTTAGTGAATTCATCAAATCTATGATGTTTTTGTTGATATGCTATTGATGTAAAAATCGATATTTTCAGAAATCCAGATATAGTTGTTGCTCTATCTGTAATTTTTCTCTACATTTAGACTTGAACAAATTTGAACACACAACAGAATTTTTGAAAAAAATACAAATGGTTTCACAATATTTATGTTTTCCTTAAACGATTCATTCTGTAATTCAGTTTCATTAATGCTCAAACCATTATCAACATCATCAAAATCATCAGTCTCTCCTGAACTTTCGTCTATACTTTCCTCTGTCCCTGATTTTTCATTATAAAAAGTTTTTGTAACAGCCAAATGCAAGGCATGTGTAAGACATGTTTGATAAAAAGAGGGTGATTCTTTTCCGAACTTGATCATAACACTTGCTCCATCCTCAATAGTGGATACAATATCGTGCTTAAATAATAGACCAAAAGATTCGAGGTGCTCTTCTACGAGTTCTTGCATTTTTTTTGCATCGCAACTTCCAAAAATTCTTACCAGTCCAAGATTGATGCTTTTTTGGCAGGCAGTGTGCAGATTTATAGTCAGGAATCTCTGGTTACCGATGCTGGTCCATTCCTCCTTGGTAATGGAGAATTTCTTTGATTCGGCAATATCTTTTTTTTATATCATTTTTGATTTTCTGTTTCACAGTTTCCATATGGTTATGAATAACAGCCATTACAAAATTTTTGTTGGCTGGAAGCTACATACCCCTTAAGGCCAATGATTGTTGAATAAACTCTGACTGAGTGATTTGACGAATTGATAAACCATCTACCGCAACCATTTTTGCAACAATCTCTTCAACTGATGTTTTGATTATGAAATTATCCAAAGTTTTTTTTTTTTTTTTTTAAAGCTGTCGTTTCTGCCTTTGCTTTGTCAACGTCAATGTTCTGAACGCTGCTTAGATGACGATGCACTGTTGACGTATTTTTATTTAAAATGGAAATTTTTTTTATTGCATTCATTGCAGCACGCATAAATTTGGTCTGCCTTGGCGAAATGACTCCAAGCGGTTGATCTTTTGATTTTTGGCACGATTACTATTCTACATCAATCAATTAATTTTTCTTAATTTTTTACTTATATTAGGAATATGCATGTATTCACGGCTGTAACTCCAATAATATTAACCATTTTTACCAAAATATTGCTAAAATTTCGACTAAATTTGTGTTGAGATATTAGTAATCGCATTCTTATTGGTTAAAAGGAAGTATGGCTTTCTGTCACGTCCGATGCATTAGCTTTCTGTCAGGTCCGAAGTATTCCGAAACTTAATCCCATTCTATTTATGATTTGTTAAAACATGATCTGCCTGTTCTCTGTTTGTATTTCTGCTTGTGTCTCTACGTGTATTTCTCTGCATATTACTCTGTAATAAATGTTTGTTTTGCGCAACATGGCATTTTCAATGTTCAACAATTTGTAATTTTGTTTTTTTACTGATACTAAGAAAATCATTATTTAATATTACATACACGTTACTACTTAAAATTGAAAGTATATTATTTCTATCGGTAAAGATTAAAAATCCTTGCATTTCTATGTACTGTAGGTGGCAACAAAGTCATCTCTTTATTATCTCATCAAAACAATTATTCATCTCATCAAAACAAGTTTTAACACTGTTCAGGTAAAAGTACTGGTAAAAGTATTACTTTACTGTATACATATATAATCCTTTTATTGTTTAACTTTACTTATCTGTAATACAAATACAAAAGTTTTAGTTTTTATGTACTTAAAAAGGAGCAGTTTTATGACACAAATAAAATGTCTTCTAGGATTCTTAAGAAATATGCTGACAAATAAATTAAAAATAAAATGCAGAATGAAAAACATTTTCTATGTACAGAGCTTTGATTCGAGTATCGAGTATTCGAAAATGACCAAAAATTATCGAGTATCAAACTCGAGCCCAAGCTCGTTCCAAACTCTATATATGAACATGCAGTTACAAGAAAAACTCACACAGAGTTGAAAATAATTTCATTTCCCTTTCACTCAACTTGGCACTTTTGACTTGACTCAACTTGACAATCTTGTTTCTGAACCAATGACTAAATTTTCATTCTCTTTTAGTTTTTTACACTTTTGAAATGGAACAGATGTCACAGAAACATCTGCTTTTCCTTCAGAAATTACTGATGGTTTTATGAATCTAACAAGTAAATTCATTTAAAAGTTAAAGAAGTTCTCTTCTCAATTTATGTCTATAAGGAGCTTGTTGTTGCAAGTTAATATTTACTGATATACTTCACTGTTAACAAAGGTAAAATTTATTCTTCAAAAATAATAAATAAAATTTGGTGTAACATTTTTTTAATGTTTTACAGTATCTTTCCTTCTTTCTGTTATTTGATTTGACCAAAAAAAAAAATCAGACTATCCCGCTGCTCCAAAAGTCTTGTTATAAACTCTAAAAGAGTCAGCTATCTCATACTGCAGTATTTCAAATTTTATGAGATTTTGCATTCTGTCCCAAAATTGAGCAAGCCTGAAGCCATGCTTCTGTTTTAAACTTTTCTTTAAATAAAAATATATATCTATTAACACCATTTCTATTGCTGAGCCAATTAATTTTTCAGTAGCTTTTATTACAGCTGTATGCAAGAGGTCTATGGGCAACCTCGAATTACTACATCTGGTTGATATAAAGTATTCATTTATACAATTAAAAAACCCTCTCCAGTATTATTCATGAATTCTAAAATGGAAATGAATTAAGTAATTATCACTTCTTTTTCTTTGCTATAATTTGCCATAATCAAAAGGGTACAGTTTTCTATCATTGTTATCATCAATACTTAGAGCAAATGATGTACTGTACACTTAAATTTACAATACTAGCAACAGTACTTTCTGCAAGGGTTTTCATAATTCCTGCACTTTTGGTGTGCTTGCAGCAATTTTTTTTTTTTTTTTTCTATGGCAGAATCCAGAAACATTGCATTGAAAAGCTGTTTCGAATGATCTGAAACTGAAATCGGCAAATTATGGTCAGTTAAAAATCAAACAAAATAACATCTGGATTTTATGATATCCATTTCATCACCTTCAATAAAGAAATTTGTCATTTCTTTAGATTTTGAAACATCAATTTCTTTATGCTTTTGAGAAAGCATGTGTCATTTAGTCATCCTTTGCACTATGCACAAATGAGAAATCTTTGTTGCATACACAGTAATGTGCATGATTCATGGAAATTTTAGATGCTATAATACATGGAAAATCTATAGAATATTGATAATTTTAGCTTCTTTATACAAGGTGGCATAATTCACAAAAAACTTAATCATAAAGCTTAATCACAATTCATACGATACATTCTCACTGTAATCTAAATGAATGCAGCTGAAACAGGGTAAATAAGATGTTCACTTATAGAGATTAACTGATCTAGGACTGGCTACTCTTCAAAATCAGCAATGCACTCAAAAGGTCAAACATATATCCTGCAAACTATTTCTTTTGCCCTCTTTGCGTAAAATTTGTAGTTTTTTCTACAGAAGGTTTTAGCACAGTGATTACAAACTTTCAGGAGATATAGAGTACACCTAGATGATAGAAAATCATATAGCAATGCATGGTCAGAAATGCTTTTCTGGCATCTGACAACATCTAACAAGAGCAACCTATCTCATCTTTCTTCAGCAAGTATTGCTACAGCTATTGGACGACACAGACATACCTGTTGCAATGTGTTCTGTCATATGGTTGCAGCATGATGAGACCCCCTCTCATTACATCCTTGATATGCATCTCCCCCAAATGTAATGTATGTTCAACATTGGATTGGCAAGGAGGTCCGGTGCATTGGCCAGCAACATCGCCAGATATTATTTACATTGACTACTTTCTATGAGGGTGGGGCATTAAGACACTGGTGTACAAAACTTCCATTAACAGTGCTGGGGAATTTGTTGCATTCATCGGTATTTTCTAGAACATCAGATCTTCCATGTGCCAGAGATGTGAAGCCTGCATCACGATCAGGGGTCATAATTTTGAACACCTTCTTTGATGATGATTATTGTTTGTTTTTATTCATATTCTTAGTTTCTGCTGTACTAAGCATAATAAACATGTTTTCTCACCCTGTTCATGTTCTTCTTTTCTTGTGTTTTGTGTTGTCACTACCATGCCTGGAAAGCATTTCAGAAAATGCATCGCTATTTCATTTTCCATCATCGAGATGTAGGCTACAAGTCCTGAAAATTTGTAACCACCTATGCTGAAACACTCCATACATTTTATGTAACTTGTAGATTATCAGGAGCTTCTGAAGAAATTACAGAGAACCCATAGTAGTTGGAGTCTTATGAGTACATACCTTGTGACATCTTTTTCAGGAAATTGGTCCCCAAGAAATTGTAATTACAGTCTTGTTTCTGAGCTTTCCAATGAATAAAGTAAATTTAATAATTAATTACTTAAAATTGAATTAATTTGTTCATTAACTGCACAGACTTGACAAGGCTACAGTGATGTTATAGCACTTGGCTAAATTTCACCCATATTATTAAACAAAGAAAAACAGAAATGCTTAATGAACTGCCAGAATGTTGTCTAATCACATATTGGAAATAGAGTTAATTAATTTGTAAAAAGTATAATTATTAGCCAATAGGAAAATTTATGAATTTCCTGTAAAACAAATTAAATTAAATGAAAAAATACGCCAATCAACAGTAGAAAAACCTTGTGAAATATGAGTATAATCTGAATATTTAAAGAACAAAAATAATATAAAATATAAATGAAGAATACATTTGAAAAAATCAACATGACTTAGAATATTTGACGATAATTTAAAACAAACAGCGCTAATAATTTAGCTTTCATGTACCTGGTGGATCGATAAATTAATATGTAAAATATAAAAATTATTAATCACCAGGAAAAATTAGTTGAAATTAATGAGGAAGAATTATAATTAACATGGAAATCAAATTAAGAACATGAAAAACATGGGAATGGATATTAATTTTGAAGTCAAACAACAAAAATCAGTGTTATATTTGCAAATTTTCACAGGACTAGTTTTACCGAGCCATCATCCTCTGCCAAAGCACAAATGAACAAGATACAGTGATAAGATAAGATATGGAAGATCTTTTCTGAATAATTTTGGCTGCAGAAAAATTGAAAGTGTGATTTTCGGACCAACAATGCTGGAACACAAAGGATTTCTGTGTTTCCTTTTTCCCAACATATGCCTCATGTTCCTTAATGGGAAATTTTAAGGCTGTCTTAGTTTGACCAATGTAATTTAAACCATGCTGGCAAGGAATCCTATAAATACCCCAGAAATTCATATCTGGAATGGGGTCCTTAAGTATCGAACTCAGAATTTTATTCATAGGAGAACAGACGACCCAAAACTTCTAACTGACGGAAAGTAAGGAATGACAACAGAATTCTTACAATCTCCTAAAACAAGAGTGCACCTTTCAATGTATTGAGATGAGAATTTTGTAACTGCTTGATTAATAATGTTGGGTGAAAATATAATTATTTTACCTTAATTATGGGAATGGATACGGTAGACGTGATATATTATTTTACCTTAATTATGGGAATGGATACGGTAGACGTGATATATTATTTTACTTTAATTATGGGAACGGATGTTAAAAACAAAGAAATTGGTGCTACATGCACCCATCATTCATGAAATATGAATACAACCTCAATTTCTTATTAAATAAAAATAAAAATAAGGTAAAATATTAATAAAGAACAAAAATAAAAATAAAATTAATGTAAAATATTAATAAAGAACAAACTGAAAAAGACCAGGTGGTACAAGAAAAATTAAATTATACAGATTCAGATATTTGAGATTACTGGGTTTTTGAAAGTAAAGAGGTTAAAATAGATTTAATTTTACTTTTTAACATAAAATTTTTAGATTTTAGACCTATCTTTACATATTATATTTCAGTAAACCAATGCTATTACAGCTTTAGTTTGTGACATGAATTTAGGGTCCTATAAAGTGAGACCAGATGTACTTACATAAGGCCAAATTCAGAACTTAGTGGGGCTATATCAAAAACCATAAACTATACAGGGAAATTGTATAGTATCATTGATTTAGTATAAAAATACACACTGTGCAAATGAATACAATAAACAGTTGCTTATACAGCTAGCCAAAAATTGATGCGTGACATTTTTATTTACCTTAAAAAGGAAATTTTGTTTCAAATATTTGCAAACATCTGAAATAAAAAAAATGCCCATAAGCAAATATGACATGCAGATTGTGATATCTTATTTTAGGTAAGGAATAAAAAACAAAGCGAACTAGATACTGTCAGCAAAAAAATAGGTCTATGTAGTGTATGTAGAAATGGCCATTTTCTCTCATCAAATATAATGTGTTATTTTGTTCCTATACGGTGAATGCCAATGGAACATGCCACAGAAATATACTGCTAGATTTACGAAAGACTCTCATTTACAAACAGAGATCATTGTTAAAATCAATGAAAAGGAAGTACTATACCAATGATATTCAATCTATGAGTCCTGACCCCAAATGAGGCAGTGAAACATTACAATGGGGTAACAACAGAGTTGCCACTCAAACAGGAGAATGAAATTCCCTGACTTTTCCAGGTTTTCCAGGTGTGTTTTAAGAAAATTCCAGGCTATCCGCATAATGCACTTTGGCTGTGCTAAGAGGTAAATTAATTATGGTACCACTTGAAAACACAAAAATTTGCCAATTAGATATGACTTATACATTATCCTCAAAGATTACTATTATAACTAAAATAGGAGTTGTTTTCTCCACTGAAGAATTGAGATCAGAATTTGCTCAATGTGGAAAAAAAAAATATTTTATATTTATTTAGCTGAATACGTAAGCAAAAAATATGTGCATTGAATTTCATGATGTTATGTCATCATACTGCTAGAATTAGTTTCAGGATTATGCCAGAGAAAATTTCCTGAAATTTGAAAATATTATTTACTAATATTAAATAAATTTAAGGGGATGAAGCGACATTAAATGATATGAATAACATTAAAATAATTAAAAACCTGAATTACAATAATCAATGATAGTTTGGTGAATATAATTATAGTATTAAATGGTTAGCCTAGATGACTGATTACTATTTTTTTATTTCACTGCAAAATAACAAATAAGGCATTTCTTAAAAAGAAAAAAAAGTATTTAAAAGATTTTGCGGTAAAATCCTACTACATGCTAAAATCTTGGCACGATTTTGAAAATTGCCGCCATCACCAAAATGGCCTATTTGTTGCTCATCATAATGTCGCCAAATCCCGTGTGTACCGTACACCGCGGCTATTCTAAGTTCCATGATACCGCTATGTTGGGATTAAACCGATTTTGTTTGATACAAGAATACGTATTTTCTTTAGTTTAACATGCACTGCACATGCGAATGCGAGTATTTCGATTCTCGAGGTTACTGGGAACCAAAGTTACTGGAAACTTGCTTGGCCTTTCTAAAAGCCAATCTGTTTGGAGCTGCAAGAATTGGCTCTATGCCAGCTGCCCGAGTGACGCTAACATGTGCCAAGAAAGTGATCAGCTTCCAACGTTGGCACAAAACTCCCTTTTTTGGCAGATCGCTGTATGAAATTCCCTGACTTTTCCAGATTTAGACTAAAGTATTTGAATTCCCTGGACTTTTCCCTGACTTTTTTGGTCAATTTTCGAATTCTCTGACTTTTTCCGGTTTTCCAGGTAGCGTGGCAACCCTGTAACAAGGGGATGAAAAAATTGTAAACAAATTTAATTGAATACAAATGTATCACTGATAAACTTTTTTGATGGGAGGGGAAAAAAAACACTTTTATTCTTAAAATGTGAAATTTTATTAAATTCTACAGAAATTATTCTATTTTTAGAATGACAATTTCAAAGAGATAGAAACAAACTTCAAAGAGATATCTCTTTGAAATCGTTCTAATATCCAGTTTCATCCAGCTATGCCTCGGACAATGCCATGTGCAATATGTCTATTACAAGAATAGCTCTGAACAGATAGTCTGTAGCTGTCCATTGCCACAGAAATAAGCCCTAACTCATCTTTCATAGGGGTGCCTTGAAGAATTGCTTTTCATTTTGTGATCTTGGTACCACTGTTGAAAGTCGTCAAAATCACCAGATGCCCTGACAATAGATTTTTTCTCCTAGGGTTACATAAAAGATCCAAGCATTATATGGTAAATTATCTACTGATTTCTTGGATCAATGACATTGCATTACCGAAGCATGCAATGGTGTAACATATTCTGTGTTCATGAATGTGCATGCAAAGATACTTTATCAAATACAAATGTCTACTGTAATCAATGGTAACCTTGAATGGCATGACCACCTTCATCTAGTCATTAGATATTTTTTCATTTGGCATCTATTATATTATTATTCAAAATATATTGTTCTTGTTTTCATTAATGATCTAAATATTATCTTCATGAACGAAAATTTACAGAAACAGAGAATAATTATACAAATTTAGCAAAGAAATGCTTATAAGCAGATACAAGATGTTGTGCATTCAGAAGGTAGTGCCATATGATTTTAGCTTTAACCAAAGAACTATGAACAATCACGACACAGAAATTTCACTGTATTAATATAATGCAATGCATCTTGAAAAGATGGTTACATAAAAGACAGGAAAAAGGAAGGGGGTATTAATTCTCCATTTTCAAACTTCTCATCAGAATTTTGTTTTTAGTCAATTCTTCAAGTACGTATAGTTTCAGTGTCATTTGAACATGAACAGTTTACGCATTCATCTAAAATAATGCCTATTCCTAGGAGACCTTACTACTCTTTACCTATAATAAACAGCGAGATTCATCACTCCAAAGAACATTTTCCCACATGTCCACAGTCCTTTAATTTTGAGCTTTGCGCCACTGCAATCAATGCTTCACATTCTGAGGAGTGATGTTCAGCTTGTAAGCAGTTGCACAACCATCGAATCCCAGGGTTTTTTATATCTAGACACACAGTCCTCTTGCTAGCAGTAACGTCCGATGGACTTTGGAGTTCCTGAGTGATTTCAACCAAGAAGGACTTGCGATTTTGTTTCACTACGCTTTTCAGAGTTCTACAGCTGCACCCACTAATTTTTTTTCCCACCCTGCCACTTCATTTTTCTACAGTTTTATTGCCTCAACATTTCCACTTCATAATTACATCACTCACACTGGATTTTGCCTTCAGTAGAATATCCGAAATTTTTATTTACTGATTTCTCACAAACATGGTATCCCACTATACTGCCACGATCAAACTCACTAAACTCCTTTCATTTACTCATTGTCTCACAAACACATAAATATGACCTGACAAACCATTACCAAAACTTTTTAAGCATCAAATGCAACCATTACCAACACTTTTTAAGCAGCATAATTAATTATGCATCAAATTATGTTGCCCGCCAGATCCACTTCTTTAGGGAGGTGTAGGGATACTTTTGGAAAGATAGTGTATTTTATAACTAACTTGAACAGAAATTAATCAAGATGGTAAAATGAAAAAAGGTAGAATATATAAATGAGAAGCACATACCATTGCTTTGCTGTAAAAGGTTATTTTTCAAGTTTATTTGCAGATTTAAAATACCAATCACATCAGCCTAATCACAAAAAGTTAAGAGGAAAAGATAAAAAATTTTACACTTACGGGTAGACAGAAATCCTCAAACGCAGGTTTCACATATGTGGTGTACTGGTGCAATATTTGATCCAATTCTCTGCCTCTTTCTCTCGTGTCACGCAGAACTAAAACATTTACTTGTATTTAAAAGAAAGAATGTAATAATAGAGCTTCAAGCAAACATATATACTTTCCCAGAGATGTACAGAATAGAATATATTCATGAAACTTATACCACATTATTTAAACAGACATTTTATGATATTAAAATGTGTACAAATTTAATGATTCTGTGGCGTGATGCCGAACATCACTCCATAGAATGTTAAAATATTACATAAAGTTGTATAAATTAAAACTTTACCCCCCCAAAAGAAAAGAAAGAAAAAGAAGAAGAAATTTAACATTAATTCCTTAATAACACAAATCACAGATATACAGAAGCAGACAGTAAAATCTGCAACACAAATCATATTGAACTTTGTCAGGACTGAGTGTTCGGTGCATACGCTTGGCGAACATATTCGTGAAATAATCTAAGTCCTGATCTTGAACAGGGAGCTGAATGCAGCTATGTTCTGTGGCAGAAAACTATGGTTAAGTAGTAGAATGACTGCACCTAAGAAGGATTTAAAATCCTCTTTTATTAAACCACAGCCACTTCCCAACTTGGGAGGGATACAGAAAATAATGACCGCACTTGGGTCTAAACTGAACAATCAAATAATTTAAACTAAAGTTAAATAGAAATTTAAGTCGTCGTTAATAGAAATTTAAGTCGTCGTTGCTCACAGAGCTATAATTGCGAGGTTGGCCTCTATGCTAAATGGTGCATAGCAAGATTTAACTAATACTAACGCACTTAGATTTACTTCAATAAGTAATAGCATAACAGCGCTATGGCTTAGAATTTAAATACTAACTAGTCAAGTGAAAGTCGAACAGAGCAGCAGTGATCTGAGACTTAAAGCTCTCTCACACCGAGTAGTTCCTCGCTACCGTTTAAATATAAACTTGGCTCCACTTCAAATTACCATAAAGCTGAAACGTGCGCTCATTCTAACAGAAAGGGGAAATTATAATAAAACTTTGTTAGTTTAAACTAAAACCTTACAACTTTTCACAACAAAAGCAGAATTTTTGATTTCAAAGCTATTAAACTATTATTCCAGTGTTTAATAGAGCTATTAAACTCTATTAAACACTGGAACTCCCAAGTTTTTCAAAAATAAATAAATAAATAATAATAGCCAATGCAATTATTAATTGAACAATAAGTGATTAAAATTTTCTGCATAAAAAATCAAGAATTTTTTAAAGACTAATAATTAATGATTAATACTCTCATAACTAATACAATGCTTAACAACTTTATTAAAAACAGATTGCTAAATACACCTGTCAATTTAATTATGAATTATTAATCTGTTGATACATATGATAGCTTTCACTTAAACCTGAACTGCAGACACTGGGAAATTTTTTTAAAAAATTATTTCATTTAAACTCAATTATTTTTAAAAGGGTAATTTAAAAAAAATCTTTTACCTATTAATGGGTTTATTTCATTTCAGGACCTTGAATTCATAAGGTGAATCCTGCTTCCTGTAACACAACTAATTATTTCTGCTCCTTTTTCTCTTTTCCTTTTAATTATTAACTACAAACCTAAACATTAAATTACGAATTGCAACCTTACATCACTAACATTCAAACTATACAATTTTTCAATCCATTCAATTAGCAACTTGCAAGCATGGCTAGGAGGTAGAATTTTTGGCTTTTTTATGTTTTTTAAAAATATTTATACTTTGCTTTTACATATTTTTTAAATGCATTATACTTTGCTCATTTTAAAAGTTTATTTTACTGGCAAGACTCAGACTAAACACTTATGTTTATTTCTTTCTTTATGTTTATTTCTTTGCTTCGCATTTTTTTAAAAATGTGAAGTGTTTAAAAATTGTTCAGCTTATGGTTTGCTACAATTGATTCATTGAATTGAATTATTTCTAATGGATATATTTCCTAGATTAAATATGTTTTTTAAAATTTCAGTTAGATTTATGCTATGGGCTTGACTATTTTGCTTATAATTTTTTATTCAAAATGATAACATTTCACATTCTTCTTTCAGTGACATACGGGTTGGACTACATTAATAATTTAGTTACCTCATTTTGCTTAAATTATAAAAAATTGCTATTTTAAAAATTTTTCACTTTATCAAATAATTCACTACATATTCCAGAAATATATTTTGTTACAGCATTATCTTGTAGCATCAATCTCCGTGAGAAATGTTATGAGATATGTTACATCTCGCATTATTCATTGAATTCTCTTTTCTTATATATTTATACAGTGGGTCTTTTTTTAAATTTTTTACTCTGAGGTATTAAATTTTGTCTGTTCTGAAAAACTTATTAAAAAAAATTATTCATTTTAAATCTATCACAGATTTAATGCATTGTTTAGTTTAAGATTTAGTTTAGAGCTTATTTCATTTTATTAGTTTTTTTTTTATACACACAGATTAGTTTTATTAGTTTATACATATAAGGTTCCTTACAGAGAAAATATAAAGTCTGTCTGGAACGAGGATACCGTGGTCCACACAAAGATTAGAAATTCACATGTCTGGTCCCCTATAGGTCAATTGCAGATGCATAATTCGCTCAGTTATGGCTCCACTTGATATTTGAAGTCATAACTTCATGGTCAATGTCAAGGGATTTTAGCAATCTGCATTCTGGCTGTCACCAAAGCCTTTTGATTTCAGGTAGGGTGAGAGACAGACGACCTGTTTCTCCTATAGTATTGTTTCAACTATAACAAATCAGAGAACACAAAATACAAATAAAAAATTAAGACGGTGCGACTAATTCAGTCTGCAAACTGTTTTAGACAAGGTAAGAACTCAAAATGCTCTTAAACTCTCAACTAGAAGGGACTCTCGCTGCTCATACAATCCTCACATAATGAGGACAATAAATTCTTAACTATGCATTCAATATTAATTGTCAATTGACATTATTTTATTAATAATAAAGCTTCTTGTATATTTATAAAAAAGCATGTTTTTACTTCTATATGCAACATAAACAGATTGTAACTAGTCAGTTACCATTCCTTACATGGAATCGCCACATCAGTGCAGTGTACTGTCATCACTCCAATGGTGACTGAGGATTGACAATTGTATTAATAAAGAAAACAATCAAAAACTATTTTGACAGATGTAATTTGTTTTGAAAAATCTTCAACAACTTAAAACTCATCCGTACCTTTAAATAATTGATGAGTCAACTATATCTTCACAGTGAAATTCTTCAACTTCATAATAACAAACTCTTGTTACTCAGAAATGCCTAGTGTAAAGCCTGATTTAATGCAGAAGATAATAAACAACTACATCACAAATAGGAAGCTTAAATCCATCTTCTCCAGTCAACTTACAGACAGGTTACTGAAAATCCTTCACGCTGGATCAACGCCCCTTCAGTTTTCCCCAGATAATTCAAAAAAGACATCCATCTTTGCTAAAGGTGTTCTCCAAAACAGAAGCACCTAATTCTCACTTCCAGCAATGTTTGTGATTCTGTGACAACAGTGTGAGTGAGTGTACAACAGCGCATATTTAGTGAATTGTGTGAACTTAACCGTATGTTTTATATTCAATTGTGTGCCTTCAAACGTTTTCTGTAAGTGTCCACTATTTCAACAGTGAAAACAACAGCATTTCAACATCAAACAGAGGGAAAACAAAAGAGGTATGTTTATTTCTTTCTTTTGCATTTTGTCTTGACTATAAATTAATGCAGTCAAACAGCTAACTAGCTGAAGGCAACTGACCTTTTTCACTCAGGGGTGAAATGAAAGATTCTCATAAATTTCCCCCTTTTTTCTTTTGGAGGCTATGCTGCTTTGAATAATGACAGATCCACAGCAGGAAGAAATTTTGATTGATTAGATTCATAGAATAGCCTTCAAAATACCTCCTATATGGAAATCAAATACTGCTTTATTGCTGAGACAATGTGAAATCCAATTTGATCTAGTTAGTATTACCAGAGATAATATGAAATTTTCACATATTGTCAAAAATTTAAGCACATTAACACATGTCTCAGATAGTATCTTAACACCTTCTGAAAATGACAGATGTCTAACTTCGAAAAACAGACTAATCACAGAGTTTCAAGATTTTGAGGTACAGCATATCCGTAAACTTTTATCGGATTTACAGTTAGGTGACAAAAGAACCTAGCTTCCTTTTGAAACAAGTGAAAGAATTATTGTCAAACAAAACAGATGATGATTTCTTAAAAAAAAAAAAAAAAACTTGTGAATTCATTATTAATTCAGTATGGCTTCTTTCCAATATGCAAGCAATTTTACTGGCCTTTGATGCAGATTTAACTCATCCAGCCCAAATAGCAAATAAAGTTTTGAAGTCACAAATGACACACAACCAGCTACTTGTACAGCATCAAATACTGACCAAAATACAAAGTTATTTTCAACACTAAGCTTAATGAACACACAAATACAGAATCTCACTAAGCAAGTTGCATTCATTTTTTGAAAACAATACAATCATAATCCAAGATATCGTAATAACTGCAATCATTCAAAAATTAAGCAACATAATTTGCACACAAATCATACAAACACCGGTTATTGCTTTGATCATAAAAACTTCAAAGCTTATGCTCATAAATGTATTTCTCCACGTACTTTTCAGTCAGAAAACTAAATTCAACTGATATTCCGAAAGAAGTCATGGATATTGGAATAGCAGCAAATAATTCCAAAAGATTACACACACGTGATAAACATAAAAACATAAAATTTCTTGTTGACACAGGCAGTGACATTTCCTGCATTCTTGTACCAGGAGGAAAACATAGCAGTGCTTCTTCTCTAGAGCTATTTGCTGCAAATAATACTAAAATTAAAATGTACAGCATTAAATCACTAAATTTAACTTCAATCTCAGGCAAAATTTTTTATGGTATTCCATAATAGCTGATATTTCAATTCCCATAACAGAAGACAATTTTCTCACCCATTTGGATTATTAGTTGATTTAAGAAGGAAAAAAAAAACACATTAACAGCCCTTGCTAATAGAGGCAAATTAGAGGACAGCAATCAACTGAATGTTAACTCTTTTGGAATGCTCTCCATACCACAAAATTCTTATACAATTTCCTGAACTAACTAATCCTCGTATCGATAGCAAACAATCAAACATGACACAATTCATTATATTGCAAATAAAGGACAACCAGTCAGTCCACTCCAAAGCAAGATGGCTTTGAACCAAAGTTTATGACGAAACAAAACAAGGAGTTTGAATATATGTTAGAACAGGAAATTTGTTGACCCTCTAAGTATTCTAGTATTCTCAGAAACCAACACGCTCCATAAGAAACATATTTCCCAAGTTTTACACAAAATAAAGGAATGTGGACTGAAAGTAAATAATGGATAATGTATTTTCAGTATTCCTGAAATAGAATTCTTAGGTCATTTAATAACCAAAAGGAGTAGATGCAATTTTGTACTTCAAAAAACCAGAAATTGTTACAGAAAGTTTTCTGGCTTATTAAACTTTTACAGTAGATATCTGCCATGTGCAGCTCCTACGCAAGCACTACTCAGCAAACATTTAAAATGTTAAAAAAAAAGACAAATGCAAAATTGATTGGTCTGTTCAACCAAGTGAAGCTTTCGACAATGCTAAAACAACTACCAAAACCTACATTATTAGCACATCATGTGCAAAATGCATCCCTAATTCTTAAAGTCGATGCATCTGCGTACCCTACTGGCAGATCTCTAAGCCTGGTTACAAACCACAGCATTTTTTTCTAGAAGGCTCATAACTGCCGAGATAAGGTAAAATGCACAAGATAGCAATTCACCTATTGACAATCTATGCATCCACTTGGAAATTTAGACCCATGCTAAAGGGATACAAATTTAAAGCTTCTTACTGATCACAAGCAACTAACATTTGCTTTCATACAAAAACCTGAAAAATACTCTCCATGTCAAAATTGTCAACTTTATTTTGCAATTAACAATTCATATCTAATACATAAAAGGATCCAATAATATCATTGCCGACACATTATCCCACATTCGTGAAATTAAAATTAGTGGTACTGTTGATTATGAAAAAACTGATCAGGCACAAACAACACACGATAAGTAGAAATATTAAATGCTAACAATTCTTTACAAATAAAAAAAAGCTTCCAAAATCAGAAACAGGAATATACTGCGATATATCTAATGGCACAGTAAGACCTTATTCTGAAAATCGTGTTTTAATTGTGTACATAATTTAGCTCATCCAGCCATTCAAATGATGTTCTAAATATTCATAGCTGATATAAAGATGTTGCAAAACTAGGTAAGGCACTGCATTCAGTGTCTAAAAGCTCAAATACACTACATAATCCCAATACATTCATTTAGATCTCATCGACCCATTTCTACTTTCAAATGGATTCACATATTGTCTAAATGCTATTGATCGGTTCACAAAATGGACAGAAGCTATCCCCACCACTGATATTCAAACTGCAACAGTAGTGGAGGCTTTCTACACGAACTGGATCTCTCACTTTAGCATTCCAGCTTATTACAACCAACCAAGAATACCAATTTTTGTTTATTTAAGGCTCTAATAAAACTCCTAGACATACAATGAATATACACAACTGCTTATCATCCTCAAAGCAATGGCTTAGTTGAGGAATTTCACTGTCCTTTAAAACTCGCATGAATTTGTCATGAAAGTAAAAAATGGTCAGATATTTTACCAACTATGCTACTTGGGCTGACAATAACTCTCAAAGAAAGCACTGGCTACACTCCCATTGAACTTACATATGGAACTACAATTAAACTTGATTTTTTTGACACACTGAATTCTGAAACTAATCCTCTTGAATAGACCAGTAACTTCAAAGCTGCATGCAGCAGCTTAAATGAAAACTAACTGGATCGCATGCAACAAAAGCAGTGTTTATTTAAAAAGGTTTCAAAATAAGTTCACATGTGTTTGTGAGACATGATGCAGTACAACAGCCCTTTTAAAGCATGGCACAAAAGTTTTCTAATTATCCATTCATGGAAAAACAGTGTCCGTCTCAGCTGACCATGTGAAACTAACATTTAAGTCTAATAGGAATATAATTACTTGCTCTTCACATATTGTATATCCTAGATGATCTGCAAATCATGCCAAACCAAATATTCATCAAACTCAACTCATTCTGGGTGGCATGTGCATTTCCCAGATTGTTACACATCATGATGATAACTGAGGAGGAGTATGCAGCACAGCACACAAAGATAAGAAATTCATGTGTGTGATTCCCCCATAGGTAGCAATGTTCGAGCTGTTATGAAGTGCAAGACATTGCAGATGCATAACTCGCTCAGTTACAGCTCCACTTGACATTTCAAGAGTCATAACCTCAAGGGATTTTACCAATCCCTATGTCTGTCACCATAGCATCTCGATTTCAGGAAGGGTGATGAACAGATGATCCTGCTCCTCCTCTAATATTGTTACCACCATAATGAATCAGGGAATGTAAAAAACAACTGAAAAAATTAAGAAGGCATGATTAAATCAGCCTGCAAACTGTTTTAGACAAAGCAAGAACTCAGAATGCTCTTAGACCTTTGACTAAAGAGACTCGCTGCTCACAAGATACTCACATAGTGAGGACAGTAACTTACAATTCTCATCTTACTTAAGCATTCAATATTAATTAACAATGGTCATTATTGTATTAATAATACAGCTTTTTGTATATTTATAATAAACTTGTATTTAGTTATATATGCAGTGAGTAACATGCAACGTAAACAAATCATAACTAGTCAGCTACTATTCCTTACATAGAACTGCCGTATCAGCGCAGCATACCATTGTCACCCAGGGGAAACTTACAGGTACAAGTTGAAGCAGGATCAGTACCTGTGCATCCATCTAGACATATCTGGTATTGCCAGGCCTTACTAACTCTTAAGCTTCTACTCCCAAAGGAATTGCTAGAAAAAACACCCCGGGAAGCGGTCTGAGAGTCTCCCACCCCTC
>KK116368.1:201667-256948 GCA_000611955.2 Stegodyphus mimosarum
CTATCAGCAACTGCTTGAAAGGATTTTATTTTGCTATGTATTTTGAGTGACTCCTTGTTGCACTGACACTATATACTTTCAAACACCCATTGCCTTCTCTGGGATTCAGACCTGGTCCCTTTAGTACAGCAGTCATCATCACTGACCAGTATACTGTATGGGCATTGTGGGAAACTCAAAACATTAAGTACTTCCTTTATGCCTCAAATGCCTTTCCTTTATAGAGCAAATTTAGATCTATATTAATTATTTTGTCCTATTGTAGCTTATCAGTGGCCAGGTAGTTAAGACCACTGAATACTAGTAATGCAACCCACATAAGAACCCAAGCAAATGAGGTGGTTGCATGGTTAGTTTTCCCCATGTGCAGTGCGAATACATGGCAGTTTCTCTTAGAAAGTCTTCCAATCTTCGAAAAAAGCATCATTCCCCTTAAGCAAATAGTCTTCATGTGTTTTGCTATATTCAAAATAACTTAACCTTTTTGCAATGTTGAGCTCATTAAAAGACAGTTATATTTTATAATTTGTCTTTCATATTTTGTTTTTCTAGACTTTATATAGGTGTGTATACATATACCTATATGCATGTATATGTCTAGACAGGATGCCATTTCAGAAATTTTTACGCTAGAATAAAAAAAACCATGTGGTGGAGGGAACTCTACAGGTGAAGATCAAAACTGTAATAAAAATAGATTAGAGAATACAGTACAAATTCCAAAATCTGGATATTGGGAATGATCAAATATCCAAACCACCAACCCAAAAAAGTAAAACAACAATAAAAAATCTAGGAATGGAAAATACCGATTAAAACACCTGCTCCCTCAACAAAGGGAAACAGATGTGCCATAAATGGGACTTTTCTCGGGACTAAATGATATCTCTGCATGTCAGATTCAAACCACTATAGCTGTGGCACTACAGCCAATGACAATACACTGACTGATGTTGCACTGAGGTTGGCCAGGATCCCCGCTTCTGCACTTTTGTGACTCTGGGGAATTATAATTTTTTTTATCCAACCTAAACATTAAGGAAGCCCAACGTTGCCATGTCTTTATTTCATCTTACTATATTTAAACAGATGACTTAAAATCTGGAAGTTTCCTAAGCTCAAAATCGCTGAAGTCCTAATTATTCCAAATATTGGAATTTGTATTAATAAAATTAATTGGCTCTAAATGGAAGTGTAAAACAATGTTAAGTATATTTTATCTCATTAATTATTCAACTTTGGGTTTGAAAGTATAGTTTGTTCAAAGTGTACTAATATTTACCTCGTCGAGACAATCGGGTATCTGGATCAGTATCAACAAACAATTTCATGTGGAAAAGTTCCCTGATTTCGGGGAAATAAAACACCAGAATACCTTCAACTAAAACAACATCTGCTGGATGGACAGTAATAGATTCATCTTGCTTTCTGAAAAATGAGATAACATATTTTTAATATATTAAAAATTACTTTGAAAGTGGTATACTTAGAAGATTTATAGGTAATTTCAGGTTATTTACATTTACCAAGGAGTTTCTACAAAAAATTACTTCATAAACACCACACACAAATAAACTATATTTCATTTATATATGGTAATTTATTTGGAAACTGAATGAAAAATAAATTTTTATTATAGTTAAAAAACAGCTACACAGAAATTATATTTTCTAGTAAATACATAAAACAGTCAACTCAGCAATAAAGCATATAATGAAATCTAGGCAAAAAATAAATTGTTCACATAAATTAAAAATATTTCTCTTATACTGAACACCATGACAACAAAAAAAAAAAAAAAAAAAAAAAAAAAGGATCTTTGACAAAAATTTCTTTATGCTCCTCACATACATCTCTAGACCAATTGGTTTCAAGCCACAGGGGGAGGGGACTGAAATTTTTCAGATTTTAAATAACGTCCAAAGGGGCTTCTTTTCAAACATTTATTAATTAAATATCATGTTCTTCACACTTAAACCATAAAATTCAGTTCAACAGCAATAGCAATATTGCAAATTAATTTTAAAATGAACATATCTTTAGAATTTCTGATACACAGTTCAGCACGCTAGAGATAAAAAGGTCCCCGCCCCCCGTAAAGTGCTGCCATTGCTTGCTTTTAAATTGTTGGGTTTGTTAATCAAAAATTTGTGAAATGTTTTACAAAATATGAAATGGATAATAAAACAAATTCCAAATTTGAGCTTCCAGATGCCCATATTCGGGTGGAAACTTACATTATTAAAAACTAGATGGCTCTATGTACCATTGTTTTATCCCAAACATTATGCGAGAAACATACATACATTTATGCAAATTCTTCATTACTTAATTTCTTTAAGTATAACACAGGGCGATAATATTTGGTGGCAACAGTCTGAAAAGTGATACGGACATTTACGGCGAATCGACACAAAATGCCAAAATGAAATTAATAACCCTTCTGAGCTAATGCTCCTTTGGGCTAATTATAAATAAGATCATCTTATTTTTCAGTTAGAAATTTAAAATGAAATTCTATGTTCAATTATAGTTCTAATATGTTTTACAATTATTAAAGGGTGTCAGAACCCTCTATACCGACAATGTTAAATTGGCCATTTTCGATGTACCTTTTCTCAAAATCTGCTGTAGATATATACTTTTGAAATTTTTTGTGTAATTAACGTACACCTATCTGATTATACTGAAATGAACTTTTGAAACATTTTGAATTTTAGACTAATTTATAGACTATTTTATTCAGCATAGTAAAATTGAGCACTTTTCTTCCGCAAAAAAAAATTGTGAAATTTTTTTATCTTAATTTATCACAAAAAGCTCATTTCAGTAAATATTAGAAAATATAATAAATAAGCCATAAAAATTTTAGGTACCTGGGAGCAGTAGTTCCCGAGAAAAGGTACACCGAGTTTAGAAAAATCACATTTGGAGAAAAAAGCGTTTTTACGTAAAAATCCTCATTTATCAAAGCATTCGATGATAAAATAAAACTAGATTTTTTAAAGTTCTAATTTTCATAGAGATTAAAGTATAGTATTTTTAAAAAGCTAAACGTGTAGAGAATTTGAAAATGCAAAAATCCCAAATCAATATTTTTTGAAGATTTTTGGCTTCCAACACCCCTTAAGCTGAATCGAAAGATATATTTGCCTAAACATATTATTCTTAAAATAGGAAAACTTCAGAAAGTTAAAAATACAGACAAATCCACAAGGCATTTAAAAAAAAAACCTCATGGAAATATTAAAAAACATATACAGTAGTAACTACTGTAGGGAACATCTTTATTTAATGGACAATTCTGTTGGTCCTGGTCTCTTTCAATAAGGACCTTTATTTATTTACATCTTATTAAGAGACACTGATAAAAAGTTCCAAAAATGAGACAGAAGTGAAGAAATAAATAAAAATAGATATGTTCTTTGTTAGTAATATTTTGAGGTTTCTGCTAAGTGAAAAATAGTTTTGTGACAAGGGAACAATAAAATGAAAAGTTAATCCCTCTAGAAAACTTTTAAAGTATGTAAAAGGGCATTGGGAAAAAACAGGTTGTGGTACAATTAAAAAGACACTTCATATTCATAGAATTTGAAGTCCAATTATTCTTGCTGTAGTTCTCAGCAGGGGGAAGAAAACAGTCTTAGCAAATTGTAAGGCAATTCAAGACAGAGACCAATGGGAAAGAAAAGATGGTGAGAGAACTGGACCACCTGCCAAGGATAGGGATCTCACAATGTGAATAGAGTGAAAACTTCTTTCATTCTCAGTTCTTGCTAGAGTTCATTAAAAGCAGTGTAGTTTTGTACTTGTGTGTTATTTTTACATATGTTATTTAGCCAGGCTTCAAAGAGAAAAAGATTAAGGCAAAATACTGATGCAATTCATGTAGCAGAAACTGAAAAGCTTAGTTTGAGATATTTAGGACAGAAATTTGGAATAAATAAAAACCAAGTACATCATGTTCTAATAGATAGAGTAAAAATAATATAGATCACTAATACAAATGAACATTTCAAGACATAAAATTTAAAAAAACTGAAGCATGTGAAATTGATACAGCAGTATTCAAATGGTTTTGATCTGTAACAGCAAATAATATTCCTCTAAGCAAAGCATTATTGCAAAACAAAACAAAAGAAGTTTCAGAAAGTCTGGGACTACAGAACTTCAAAGCATCAAATGGCTAGTTAGAAAAATTTAAGCAAAGACATAACATTACCTTTAAGATTATTTGTGGTGAAGAAGAATCAGCAGATATGCAACATGTAACAGATAAAAAACATAAATGAAATTTGCAAAGTATATGAGGGTAAAAACATTTACAATGCCGATGAAACTGGATTATTTTTTCAAATTCTACTTAATAAAACTCTATGCTTCAAAGGAGAAAGTGCTCTGGTGGTAAAAACAACAAGGAACACCTCACTGTGCTACTTTCTTGTAACATGGAAGGAGAGTTACCAACTACTTGTAATTGGAAAGGGCAAAAAACAAAGCTTCTTCAGACACATCAATCTATAAGCTTTATGATCACAATAACAAGTAATGGGTGATGCAAGGCATAATGTCAGAATGGTTGACTGCTCTTGATGAAACAATTTTTCTAGAAAAAAACAAGGAGATTGCTATTTCTTGACAATTCACTAACCCTCCCAAAAATGTAAAACTGAAATCAGTACAAATTAGTGTTTTTCCCACTTAATGCTACATTACTATTTATAGCCTTTGGAACAAAGTATACTTCGAAATTTCAAGCTTCATTACAAAAAAACTACTTTTATGACATGTTCTTTGTCAAGCTGCTGGCAAAAACATTGATCTGATTGCAAACTGTGTCAATGTAATGAATGCCATTCAGTGGATAACAAAGGCTGTTCATTCCATATCACAAGTTGTTTTCAACACTATTTTAAAATAGCATTGAAATTCTAGTTTCGAATGCCTTAAGTAAAAATACTACTGATGAAAATAAATTGTTTGAACTTGACTAAATCAGTGGCAGAGCTAAAATGCAAAACTTGTCTACTGAAGATACCGATAAGGACATAAAATCTTTCATTTCAGCTATAGTTTGATAATCTGAATTAGCAGAAATAACTTGGAAAGCAGTGAGGAAAACAAAAAGAGAGCAAAAGGAAAAGTGTAACATGAAAAAACTAGACAGAAGACTTAAAATATACCTCGCAATTAAAAAAAAATTCCATGATAACTATTGGTGACAATGAAGGATTTAAAATTATCAGTGACTTTAAAATCCTTGAAAAATTACATGCATTGCAAAGAATTTCAAACAAACCCATATAACAGATTATTTTCATTAAATTTCTGTAAATACAAAACTCTACTGTTCATTTCATACATTTTTTCAATAATTAAACTTTGTTAATCAAGAATTTTCCTTTTTCATTAACTTCAAATTTAAATAAATGCTTGTAACAATACCACAATATTTATATATAATTTATTTAAAGCTTGATACAACATCAACTTCTAATTAAACTACTTTTTTTTAGTATGTTTCCTCTGACGAAAGGACAGCTCTACTTGAGGGACAAAATGGCTGGTCAGTGAGTGTCCCTCATTGGGAGGTACTACTGAATTTAACTGTTTAATTTAGTATCTCTCAATATTTGAAAATTTATTAGTCCAAAGGGATTTAGTCCCGAAGGACTATTACTTTCGTTTTGCAATTTTGCGTCGATTCCCTCTCCATGCCCGTTTCACTTTTCAAATTGTTGCCACTAAATGTTATCGCTCTGCATTAAATTTTAAAAAATGAAAAATCTGCATAAATGTATGCATGTTTCTCACATTGTGATAAAACCTAGAGCCATCGAATTTTGAATGACGTAATCCTACTGCGAATATGGGCATCTGGAAGCCCTAATTTTGAATTTGAAATTTGCTTTATTATCGATTTTATTTTTTGTAACATTTCAACGAATTTCTGATACGCACAAGACTTACGGAAATTCTAAAGATATGTTCATTTTAAAATGATTTTGAACTGAATTTTATGTTTTGAGTACGTAGTACATGATATTTAATAAAAAAAAGGTAGCACACGAAACGTTAAAAAAACGCACCTTTGGACTTAATTTAAAATCTGAAATCTTTCAGATTTCTTTTTTTTTATACTTTTCAAATTAAAATTTGGACATATATATTTTTGCTATTAGACCCGCAATATTAAACAGATAAAAAAGTTGGTTTGTTACTTGTTACCTGAAGACATAAGCTAGCCTATGAACTGCCAAAACTTCTTTAACAGTATGAAGGATCAACTGCAGACACTTAAGTGACAGAATAGTTAATACACAGGGCCTTCAGCTGACAGGGACATTTGGCCAACAGCACCCTTAGTTGACAGCAGATTTAGGTAACAAAATGTACATGCAAACAAAATCATGCAACAATATTTGGTAAAATTTGTATATATTTATCTGACAAAAGGCTGTTTTCAAGGTACACAATAAGAATGTTTATGGACAAATACCACATTTTTATCTTTATTTAATGTTACAGCGACTACAGATTTTAAAATTAAGACAGAAAAGCAAGCATATTTTGGCATAGATTTTTAAATTGATTTTCAGGGAGATCAGACATAGGTCCCTCTCTATTCCAGAAGGGGTAAAGAAAATTTCAACAGTGAGAGAAGTGAAATGATTCTCTCAGAAAGCAATAAGTGAAACAAAGCAAAAACGAATGTAATATGTTCTGTCAAAGAAAATATCAATGAAACATGAAAAAGATAACATATTAGGATTTTGAAAGCACTGAAAAATTAATATCAGTAACTGAAGAAGAAAAATTTTTGTTGATGTGAAACTGAAAAGCAATAAGGGGAACAATATGTAAAAAACATAAAAATGGTTTACATAAAACAACAGGTCACAAAAAATCTCACCTCACCGTAGTGCTTTCCCGCTTAGTGGATGGTACAAAAATTAAAACGCATGGTTATTTTTTAAAGAAAGACAATGCTAAAATGCAATTTTCCAGTTGGTGTTTTCATTCATGTTCACAAGAAAGGATGGATGGGTGAAAATGGTGAGAAATTGTGAATAAAAAATGTTTGACAAAAGCATCCTGTTGTCTTAAAGAATCCAGAAGCCTTTTAGTTTGAGACATGTTCAAATCCCATCTAACGAATAATATGAAGAAATCATTGAAAGATTGTAACACAGATATGGTTGTTATTCCAGGGAGATTAATGGCATTAGTTCAGGCTTAAGATAAGTGTATCAATAAAATATTCAAAGAAAATTTTAAACGAAAATGACATATGTGGATATCAGAAGGTGAAAAAATACTTAAAAAAGAAGACAACTGCATCATGCCTGTCTAGAAATAGTGTGTGAGTGGATAATAGAGACATCAAAAGAAATTAAATCCGACACAATTCAAAGTCATCTGAAAATGTAGTCTTTCTAATAATCTAGATGGAAAGGAAGATGATTATTTATTTACAGACCAGAGTAACAGTGATGGTGAACTTGAAAAGAATTCGATGATGTACCTAAAGACTGACAAGTATGATGAACTTTTCATGTTACCCAATAATGAAAATTTTTAAATTCAATAAGCTGTGTCATTTCTTTTAAATAAACAGCAGATAGGTACCTATAATTTTTGCATACTCATCTTTTCCTTATTTTTAAACACAACATTTTTATATCTAACGTATAATGCACACCCATAAATTTTGATCTAATTTTTTGTCTTAAATGTGTGCATTATACGCCAGAATATATGGAAATTTTTGTAGATCCCAAGTCAAAATTATGTTTAAGTGTCCAGTTATCCCATGCAGCACACTTAGTTGTGATGATGTTACAGCGACATCCCAATGTTACATTTTAATCACATTACATTTGTAGCCATGATGTCACACTGTAATGTGGATATGTGTGTCCCATGAATGTCACATACACATCACAGCAAACATCTGAGATGACGAAAAAAAAATTCTCAGCCCCCCCCACACACACTGACCTCTTTTCATGTATTTCTTCAATTGGAAGTTTTCCTCTGCACTGACCTTGCCCCCCCCAATTCATTGTTAAATGTTTCAACAAAGCTTTCGAAATAAATTATTTTTTATGCCAACAGCTTGCGATTTTAGTCATTTCTTTTTTATTAAGAACATTGATAGTTTACAGTGAGTGATGTGATACTAAGAAATTGTGGAACTATATTCTGTGATGAATGCATACACATTCCACAGTAGTGTTATCAAGAGAGGCTGACCAAAGCAGATAGTACAGTGATTTTTTGTCGAGGATTTCCGCAACCATATTTTTTGGTTCTTTTCCTTTTCCTAGCTGCATATCTTCTCTTCACTGCTTAATTTTCAGGAAAGCACTGTTTATTGTATATTGATGTGAATGATATCAGTAATAATTAATATGTAATATAAAAATATAATTTAAAAGCTATGAACAAAAAGATATAATGAACTGGCAGTCATTTTACTTTTATTTGTATTACTAAGAATGCAGAAGCAAGGGCACCAGTAAAAGTTTACTCCGATTTTTGTCTCGCTGCTTACAAATTCTAATTTAAGGAGACAGTTTGATTTAGAAGTTTTATTTGGTAGATATCAACTTCTGTTGAATTTAGTATTAAAAGATAATAAGAAAAAGGAATTTATTTTACACATCTTACTGCAGCACTCTGCATGAGTGATACCTTGCATTACATAACAAATTATGCCATACTTCCATACCAGTTAATTATATACTAGCTATATATAATAAGTTTATAATACCTTCTGTATAATTAAGTTTTTTAATTGTTATAATTTTACAAATGGCATATTATTTTTCAGCACTGAATACATGTTTCCTTTATGTAAATGTCTGATAATACTTCTAAAATTTATTACATTAGTTCTTTTCTTACATCGCATATTTGCATACAACATATTTAAGTAACACAATATATTTTTTAGTTTAGAAGTATTTTTTAGTTTTTGTTTTAGTATGACATTTAAAACGTGCATTGCCAACTATGCAAGTTCTTTCAGGTAGCAGTTATTTCGTTGTTTAATCGTCTTGGATTTGTAAAACCCAACCATCCAAATATGTAATTTTTTTTAAAATTTCGTTTTTATTTCATTTTTCTAAATTTTAGAATTTAGACAACTGTGTGGTACTCAATTTCTGCTTTATGTATTTGCAGGACTTCATGAAAATTTTAATGTCAATAATCCTGATGATTTTGCTGCAGCACTACCTTTGTTTGAGAAGTTTATTTGGATTCCAACATGATACGACTTTAGTTTAATATGTTCCAAAGTGGGGTTAAACCATGATCCTCTTCTCATTCATGCATCATGATGATAAAATTGACGAAAGTATGGATGACAAGAAGAAACCTGAAATCATAATTTTTATAATGAAATAAAAGGTGGTGTTGACTGTGTCGACGAGAGAGTGGCTTTTTATAATGTTGCCAGACACATGAAACGTTGGTCAATGGTCATTTCTCTTGCCCTATTATACATAGCAGCTTACAATCCATATTTAATTTTCAAATCAAATGCACCTGATAAGGCTGAAGCCAAAAACAGAAGAACGCTTTTAAAAAACTCATGTTTGATTTGACAGAAGGCCATATAAAAGAAAGAGGAATATCAAAAAACATTCCAAGAAACAAACATACTGCTGCACAAAAATTGTCAGGAAAATTGTAGAGTTGAAACACCGAAATGAAACAGGAAAAAGGGGCCAATGTGCTTATTCAAAGGACAGACAAACTCAAAACATGTCAGCAGTGCAAAAAATATCTTTGTTTAGAGCATGCTACTTTGGGGGGGGGGGGGGAATATAAAAATGAAACATGAATCATCTTTTTGGGTCATTCATTAACAACAGAAAATATCTTTATCAAATGGTTACTTTATTTTAACCATTTTGCTTTGTGTTAAAGTTAACTATAATGTCTAAAATGTTGCAAAAAAGTTCACAAGAATATAAAAATTTATTTTGTTGATCTATTTTAGGATTTTAGTGTCATAAATATGTTTAGCTAAATGAAGATAAAGTTATTTTAACTTTAAAATGATGCAAATATGATATATGTGATGTAAAGTATAATGGGTCTCACAGACAAAGCCCATGCATTTAAGGTATATTTTTCCACCCTATGCACTCACGGGTTACTCATTAAACTGGCTTGTATTAATGTTAAATATTAAGAAAACCATGAAAACCAACCATGCAAAAGTATTTTTTGAAAGTTTAAAGGAATATAATTATTGTATTACAGTTTTAAATAGATACATTAATTATTTAAATGGTAATAGCATAAGGAAATTTAATTTCCTTATACTATTTTTTCTATACTAAATTTCCTTATTTTTATTTGTGCAACATCCATTGCATCTTAAATGACATTACATTCATGCATACATGCCACTTTATTACGTTACATTCATGTCACTATGACATTATATCAAAGCCACAATATAGCGCTACATCAACATTACAGTGTCACTTTAGAATGTCAAAATGTGCCTTTACATCAATGTCACAGTGTGATTTCACATTAATCTCATATAAATCATCATAAAAAGCGGACATTAAGCCATACGTCATTGTGATGTTGAAATAGTCACTGTGTGATAAATTTGCAATGTCACAGCAACATTGCTGGTAGGGTTGGGTCTGCTTTAAAAATTTTGTTTATTTCTCCTTTCTGAATACACAATTTTTGTTCCCTAACAAGATTTTCAATATTTTTTTCTAAAATGTTGCAAAAAGTTATATATGTCAAATCAGTTGTTGATATATGTCAAATCAGACAAACTTAATAGGCTAAAATTCCAGAAGAATTAAAATCGGAGATGGGATTTTAAGAACTGAACAATGAATTTTATTGATATCTGCAAAAATAACCTAAAAATAGAATTTATAAAGAATCCTAGCAATTCTGTAATTGATAGAGATGAAATGTTACGATAAGATTGTTAGAATTATTTT
This sequence comes from Stegodyphus mimosarum, assembly GCA_000611955.2. Lineage (NCBI taxonomy): Eukaryota > Metazoa > Arthropoda > Arachnida > Araneae > Eresidae > Stegodyphus > Stegodyphus mimosarum. The sequence goes on from KK116368.1 coordinate 212,659, forward strand.
GAATAACTGAAGGTCTTTTAGGGTGCAAGAGGAACATTATTGAAAGGCTTCATCACTGCTTGTTACAACAAAATCCTCTCCCAATGGAAAATGATTTTAAATGTTTAGTTTGTCAGAAAGCAAGTATTCTGAAAAGTAAATTTTGTAAGCATGATGTATGTAATAGTAAAAAGGAGATACCTTTTATTTGACAGAGTGACATGATTTTGCATGAAGATGCAAAAACAGTAATAGATTTATGATTAACAATTTCAGTTCTAGACCAGGAATTACGATCAATATTCTGCCCAAAAATTAAATCTATCTAGCAAATGGTGACCTTGTTTGTGAGATCAAAGCATGTCTATCAGCCAATGAAATACATTGATATTGTGCATATGATATTGTGCAAATACGTTTTTAAATAAAAAGTTATAAAATTTTTTTAATGAAATATGAAGTCAGCACTACCCATGATGAATTCAATGAAATATGAAGTTAATGAAAAATATAATGCAGTGCATATAGGAAATTACTAGGAAGTACTGTGAGAAAGTACATTTAATACTGAAGAATTTCAAATGATATTTATAGTCATCTTAAAAAAATTTTCTTTCTTTACAATGCTTCTATACCCGCTACATTTTGCTGCTAAAACAGATTTTTTTTTTAATAAACAGCTCCATTTTGCAGTTACCAGCCTTCTCTAACAAACCAAAAACATTTTAATTATAAAAAATACTTGTTTAAAAACTTAATAATTTTGTTTTATTCTTACTAATAAAAATTTACCAAATTTGATCTTAAAATCAAACTTGTTTAAAAAAATTAAGCATTCAGTTTTGAATTTAATTGTTCTAAATGCTCAATTTTGATAAATAACAGATTTATTTTAATTCTTAACATGCATATGTAATTATGAATCTTTGGCTTATAAAAATGCATCACAAATTTCAAAAAAGAAAAAATGAATAGCGCATAATGGTACTTATTATGCAACTAAGAAGTAATTTAATATGCAACTAAGTACTTCTTGTCATCATAAAACACATTTTGCAATTAAAAATAATCATAATAGCAGTGCAATAATATTGTTTAATCTTTCTCTAAATTACAAAATAGCTCAGATTTTCTATGTTTAATCTTTCTCTAAATTACAAAATGGCTTAGATTTTCTATCATTTTTGAAGACATTTTCTCACTTATCTGTATAATTCATTGTTCAATTCTTGAAGATCCCATCTATGATTATAATTCTGGTGGAATTTTAGTCTATCATGTCAACATGGTTTAATAGATATCGGTCAAAGTAAAATAGTGTTCAAATTTCTCATGAGGAAACATGAATCAATGTTTGGAAAGAAGAAATAAACATATTTTTGAAGCTAATCACAACTGGACACCTAATAATAATTCTGACTTCTTCATGAATAACTATATAATAATCTTCATGAATTAGTAAACTGCATTTCTTTGAATCCTTCCATATTAAAAAAATTTTTTCTTCTTCATTATCAAATGCATCATATTCATTTTTCAGTGCTTTCAATATCCTAATCCTTTTCCACATTTCACTATATTTTTTGCTCGAAAGATCAAATTGCATTAATTTTCACTTTGTTCTACTCATTCCTTTCCACACGGAATCATTTCGCTTAGCACACTGCTTAAATTTTCTTTACCCCTTCTGAAATACAAGGATCTACGTCTGATCTCTCTTGAAATAGATTTCAAAATCTATGACAAAATAAGATTGCTTTTCTGTCTAATTTTAAAATCTGTAGTCTTTTTAACATTAAATAAAAACAAAAATATGGTATTGTCTATAAATCTTCTTGTTGTGTAACCTAGAAACAACCTTTTGTCAGGTAATTAGGGACAAATGTTATTAAAACATAGTCACATGTCTATGTATATGAATTGTCAGCTAAACGCACTTCAGCTAAATGTGTTGTTGATTAAACATGCTGTCGGCTAAATGTCTTGTCAGTAGTTGATCAGTTGTCTGTGTTGGCTAAATGTCCTGTTGACTAATTGTCTCAATGGCTAAGTGGTTGTCAGCTGAGTGTCATGAACCCATGAAGGAATATACGCAGTACAGCTTTTCGTATTCTGTCTACCAGTATTCTAAAGTGATGCCAACACTACAAGGCATTAAGTTGTATTTAGGAGAATATTTGGTATCAGGAAAATTCCTATAGATAGTTTCATATTCTTGCATCAACTAGACTGATTTTCAATCATTGAAAATATCTGACTCTTAACATTATAACTGCTTGAATACAGAAAGGCAAACTGAAAATATAAGCAAACAATACTGAACACATTAATAAAAAAATGTTTAACTTCCAAGATTATTTTGGAAAATTTCTAACTAATAGAGAATAAATACAGTTGATACATTTAAATACCTACAATAAAAGTTTACCATACATGTATTACATTAAAATAACTTACCTACAGTTTGTAATGAAATCATATACAGGAATTTGTACAGTTTTGCCAGCAAGAATTTCTTTTAAAACTTTGTGCATTAACTCATTATCAAATGCATCTGAAACAAAAAATATAGTTTTCTACTAGACATAATAACATTTTAAAAAAGAAAATATGTCAGCAAGAAACATTTTGCACAGCACCCCTATACCATGCCATACTTCTGAAATTTATCTAGTTATAATAAACACCTCAGAGAAACGAAGGATAAGAACTTTATTTCTTAATTTTATACTTGTACTTTCCTGCTATTTTCATTCACAATGCTTTTGCAGAGATCAATTTAGTGCAATGTACAGCAGTCTAACTAATAATAATAAATTTGTTGTCACCACTAAAGTGTTAGTGGTGACTACTGTGGAAGTGACTGTCAGGTTACCACAGTGCTGAGTGGAGGCCCATATGACTCCTTATAATGATTGGGTACATTTATGAGGTTGCATGAGACTTACTGCATTATTGAACTCGAAACATATTTACTACAATTACAAGAAGCTCTTTACATATATATATAATTCATGGATAGCATAGACATTTATTGAAATGAATAGTGTGAGGAGTTTGTTAACGATGGTCTCTCTAGTCAAGAGTTCAGGAGCAGTCTAGTTTTTTCAAGTTCTGGAGGCTTCTGATGTGTTACTCCGATGGCAAAAATCTTCAGATTAAATTAGCCATGCCTCCTTAATTTTTCAATAGTACTTTGCATCCTGTGATTCATTATATCTGGAATGATATCAGATTAAAAGTCAGATCACTGATTCGTCATACCTCCTGAAAATGAGAGGTTTTGATGACAGATACGTGCAAAACGCTAAAATATCCCAGACACTAGTTGTGAAGTTATGTCTCTTGCACTGTCAACTGGAACGAATATGTCAGAAACATGCTGTGTGACACATCATAAAAGCTTAGAAGCAGTGACTTGTGGGGACCACACACATGATTTACTTATCTCTGTGTGGTCCACTGCAACATAATCTATGAATATTTTCTACGACTGTACAGATTTCTTTAATTTGAATGGATTTGGGCGCAGCACACTGGCATTTATAAAAAAAACTGCTTTAAAACATAATTTTTTGAAGAATCTACGAATGGACATCATTTATTCTGTTGTACATGGTGCTCAAGTTGTGTTTTATAACAAAAAATGAGATCTCCTTTTACGGAATAAACCCCTGCAAAGTCTTGTTACTAACAGTGAAAATAACAGACTTTCACATTTCCTCATATTGTTTACATTGTTGCAATTTAGAGACCAATACTTTATTACCAAGCAATTCAGATATTATAGAATTGTTCAGTTCTTCCTCATTATCTTACAAAGCTCTTTAGGAACATTACACAAAATTTCAGGATCATTTGATAGTTGCTGTGTTGGTACTTCTTTCAAATCTGGTTCATTACCTCTACCATTCCCCATAGTGAAATCTGGAGTTTCTGGAACAGGCAGCTCCTTGTAGTGTAGTATAGCTGAATTATAAAAGGGTATATTAAGAATTATAAAAGGGTATATTAACATATTGATTGTGACCACTTTCTTATTATTCATGCTTCAAAGATGAGATACCTTGTAGAAATAGCAATGACTTATATGATCAGACAAATGCATATTTTTTTCTTATGCTTATTAGATTTATTAAATACACATTGTAATTTTTTTCTGATATTTTGATATATGATTCTCTCCTTCTACAGCAAAAGAGTGCAAAGTATATATATATATATATACTTTGCACTCTTTTTTCCAACCAAACGACCTTTTTTCAACCAAAAGAGTGCAAAGTATATATATATATATATATATACTTTGCACTCTTTTGGTTGGTAAGTTTAAATTAAAACTTTATTTTTACTTGCTTTTAATTTTAATTTTTTCAGTATTTATTATGTAGTTTTTAAGAATTTTCGAAATATTTATATATTTAATTGAAAATATTTAATTTCTTCATTCTGTATAGTTTCGGTTTAGATTTCGATTAATATTTTGCATATTCGTGTCGGGGAGGTTTTATGTATACAGGGGTTTCTAAAATTTCTAAAATTTAATTTTTTTAATTTAATTAATTTAAAAAATTTTATTAAATAAAATTTTTTAAAAAAATTAGAAAAATTTAATTTTTCTCGGAATGTTTCACTATTTATGATTATTTACTCCTGGTTTTTAATTTTAATTTCTCAACCAATTAGGTGGTAATTTTTTTGAATGTTCTTTACTTTTGGTTTTAACTTTTGCCCTTGAATACATGAATGACGAAACACGAATTGAATGATTGGGGAGCTAGGTTTGAAGGCAACTTCCCCTTGATAAGTCTGTCTCCGGCCTACTCAGCAATCATTCATGTATGCATTTTAATAAAATTTAGTTTCATTTTTATTAATTAGTAGAATTATTTTCAAAAATTTGGTTGAACTTGATTTACTTATGCTACTGAATTTAAATGATATTATAGATTAGTTCATAATTAGCATTAATTTGTTTACACAATTTCTGTTTAAATTATAATTTTTATCTTAAAATTACTATTTTAAGTAATTACTGTTTACTATAATTTATATATATATATATATATATATATATATATATATAAAAACCACTCAGAAAGTAGGTATAGTGGTTAAGGGAGCCTACTGTGGTACTGAAGGGCCCTTGTTTGAATCCCAGAGAAGGCATGGTTGTAACTGTCCATCTCCTCATACAAGGTGACAGTGGCCACCTATTAGGTGCCTTCATAATAAAATGGCTACCACCTTATGGCCTTAAATGTAGCCAATGCTGAATAGGTAAGTGCCTCCCATTAGATAATATATATGTAAGAAAAAAGAATATCTAAAAGATTAAATTAGCAACATAAATTTCCCTTCTCAAATCTAAAGAAAGTAACCTCTCTCTGCACTGCGTCATTTCTAGATTAATCCATGACTCTTACATAATTCTGATGAAGTAAATGGAACTAAAGCAGCCAATAGTAATTTTATAGCTATTAACTATCCCTGCTGCGTAAATTAATGGAAATTGCGATGCAGTGGAATGACCCAATGGAATTTTAGAAGAAGCACAACCAGTTTGATAGTAAACATTTATTTTTGGATGACGAATTTCTTAGCACATATGTTTATAAACTTAGATTGCTAAATGTGCCTCATTATTTTAGATATGCAATTACTTTTTAAACAATGACGAATACCTGGCAGAGGCTGAGCGACATGCTGTCGGCAGACAGGGAAAGAAACAAAAGAGAGAGACACTACACAGTTAGTACCTATTTATACTAGATACATGCATAAGTACAACTAATCTGTAATTGGGTAATTTTGGGTTTTAGTTCCACTTTTCAAGCAGCATTATGTAACATGGAAATATATCAAATTTGGGAAAAAAAAAAGAAATTCGGGGAGAGAACACCAAACTTAAAATAGTTACTTTTGAGGTCGCAAATCATTTCTTAGAGCAGCCATCGTATTTTGTTATAACTTACATGTATATTATATAACTATTGAATAAGGTAAAGAAAGTAAATACAATCTCACCACAAATATAACAGAAATTACGAAGTTTACACACAGCATATTTACCCTGTTATCAAAAAAAAAAAAAGAAAGAAAGAAAGAAAGAAAGAAAGACAGAAAAGAAATCACATACAGTGCAAACACAAAAGCAATTCAAAAACAAAGACACAATCCTATATCAAATTACTTCGTTTCAAAAGTTACAGGTTAGTCAGAATAACATAGTGCAACAAATCAAATAAAATCAAATTGCACATGAGCCAATACACAATCTAAAAGCAGCTGATGACCAACTCTTTTGTGTGTGTGTGTTTATCAAAATGGAAAATTTTTTATAAGCTTTTTTAACTAAATTTTAAATTTGATTTATTAAATATTTATCAAAACATACATAAATAAAAATAATAATGACAAAAAGAAAAGAATTGCAATTCATTTATTTATTTTATCACTGAAATCTAAAGGTTGGTATCTGCAAGAAATTTCTGTTGGTTATACTTTGTAATTCAAATGCATTGATAGCAAAATATAAAATTTTCAGACAGACCCCTATTTCAAATAATTCTCGTATGTTGAATTAACCTCTAAATAACTTACTTAAAACTAATTAATATTGAACACATTATGAAACTTTCCAAGTGGTACAAAACTTAATAATAAATAATGGCAACCCCTTCATCTTTCTTTTATTCATTAAATATTTCTTTTATACATAGAGAAAAATACAAATATTCAAACGTAAATAATTACGAACTTCTTTATTTCTGACAACACCTCATGGTATTTCAATTTTGATTAAAGTTTGTAAAGTTCAAGGCAGAATAGGAGTGACAACAAACCAACCCTAAAGTGCTGGAACTGCAGATGTGAAGGCCAGTTATGAACTACAGCCGTTGAACAACGAGGTCATGAAGAAAAGCAGCTACCTCTTCCTAGAACTGATGACATACTGATACTGAAAAAAAAAGTTTTCAGAACTTGATTGAAAGAGTGGTTATTGGCAGATATAGAGATACACCTTGATGCCTGAGAAAAAGCAACATTTACTACTGAACAAGGATTTTGGCAGTTCAAAGTGATGCTGTTTGGACTGAGTAATACATCGGCAACAGACTGTGCTGATAAGTTTTCCTTATGAAGCCTATTTGATATATCTGGATCACATTGTCAAGAAAAGTTTTAATTATTAGAAAATCTAAGAAAGGTGTTTCAGAAACTGAAAGAAGCCAATATAAAGTTAAGTCTCACCAAATGTAAATTATTCAGACAGGAAGTAACTTAGACATGTCATTTCTGCTGAAGGTATATGTACAGATCCAAAAAAAGTGTCAGCAGTTAAAGACTGGAGCCACCCCAAAAAAGTCCATCAGCTGAAAAGTTTTGAGGGGCTTTGCATTTAGTATAGAAGGTTTGTGAACAAATTTTCTTCCACTGCAACCCCTTTCACAGACAGACAGAGTGCAAACAAAAGTTCTAGTGGGCAAAAGAATGTCGCAGTGGCTATTCACATCACCTACGTTAGCGCATGCGCACAATCAGTCCAGGTGCAAGCATTTTATGCACACAGCTTTTTTCATTCAATGATCTTACAAGTTTCAATCCTCTTACAAGTTTCTCCTTATCTTCCTTATATGCGATTTCTTTGGTAATTAAATTTTAGTTATTGTTACTGAAACTGTTATTGGTTTGAACCGAGGGCAGATAAAAAAGAAACCTTAAATTGTGCATGTGCAAGATGAGACATTTGAAAACAAGACAGATAATGAAAAACTTGAGATTGAACTAAATTATTTTGTGGATTCAAGAGTTGCCAAATGAGCAGCTCCCGACAAATTAATTGAAGAGGGTGAAGTATGTATAATTCCACAGATTGTACCTATGCAATGTATGAGATAAAATAATAAACAATGAATCTATTCGAAAGTTTCTTCAACCAGATGCTTTCCTGATAATTAAGGAATTAAAAATGCAATCATTTGCATTGGGTGGAAATGCTGTGACTGTTTAGAAGATTTAGAATATAATTGTATTCAGTCTGATTTGTGCCTTAATTGGTATAACTGGACTTGTGAAAATATTGCAATTTATCCACCATTCAAATATTGGTTTCGGCCAAATTGTAGATACCTGTCATTTGTTGCAAAATATATTGATTTTAAATCTTTTTATTACTTAATTAAAAATTATTTAATTTGTAGAATGTATTGTCTGAGTTCTATTTTATATTTTTAATTTAATTATTTAAAAATAATGTGTGTTAATGGGAATGTTGGCATTCAAAGAAAATCCAAATTTCTTTTAAAGCAATAAGTTACAGTCAAATTTTCTAAGTACTAATTCATAACACAAACTATTGACATAACGCTGATTTAAGAGTTTATGTTCAACAAATGTGTTGCATGGAATGATTTTACAAATATATGACATTTAATTATTACATATTGTTTTAACCATGCATAACTAATTTAAATCATAATGATCACACGTTATTTATATCAATCGCACAGGTCAGCTAGTCAATAATATAATTCTGATACAACAATAATATAAACACAGTGTAGTAATAATATATACAATATAGCAATGATGAAATATGTGACAGTAAATATGCTAGAATCACAATAAAAAATATGATGCAATAAATATAGATAATGTTGCTAGATTCCAAAATATAATGTAATACAATCAAATAGGTAGTATTCTGCCTTAAAATGAAGTAGTATAATCTATAACAAATAAAATAATTAGCTAATGAAGTACAACACACATGGTGTCACTATAAATATTCACCAAAATATGTATCGCGGAATATGTAAGAGAATAATTTGCAAGTAATAATCATCAGTTACACAGACAAGGTCAATCTATATACATGATAATGTTCAGAAAAAGATAAGATCAAATATGGATTTAATGATGGTTCTAATAGCAAAAGAGAACGTGTAATTAATTAAAAAGTCTTTAATGTATTGCCAAAAGGGATGCAGAAATTAATGTATTTGATGGCATATAAGACGCACTCTAATTTAAAAGGCCACACACAAGGGAAAAAAGTTTCAATAGTCTGCACGACAGCATGGTACCACAATAACTTAAAATGTGGCTTCTTTTAGTTCTCACGTTTCATAAAAGCCAAATAAACAATCATTGAATGCAATTACGAAACATATTTTTGTTAAGGAAAATTAACAAACGGCAAACTATTTTGAACATGATATGTAAATTTCAATAATGAATAAATCAATGAAGCAAGCAATCAAACATAATACAAAATAAAGCAGAAACAACAAAAAACACAGATTCAAAGAAAATGTTGCCTATCATGAAATTAGACTTTAATCACTTTCAAAACCATAAAAATCCTTTTCACTATCATCATCATCGAAAACGAGAATATCATTATCACTACTGTTTCCGTCATCGCTAGTATTACCTTCTTCGAATAATGCGTCGTCTTCTGTTCCGTTAAGAGCATCATTGATTCCGCACTTCTTAAAGGACTTAACAATTACTTCAGCCTTTACGTCCTCCCAAGATCTTTTTACCCACTCGCACACTTGTGAAATAGAGGGCCGCTTCATTCTACCTGAGGGTGTGATGTGGCTCTCTTATCCACTTGTTCCATCCTTCTCGCACTTTTTCCTTAAATGGCTTATTCACTGATACATCTAAAGGCTGCAATTGGCTAGTCAGTCCACCAGAAATGACAGCTATCTGGGTTTTTAATTCTCTCGCTTTATTCTTTACGGTTTCAGTTCTATGGGCGTTAAACTGATCCAAAACCATAAGAGAGGGTTTTCTTAAGAGTCCACCAGGTCGCCTCGCCTATACGTTCTGTAACCACAGTTTCATTCCAGCTTCGTCCATCCAGTCTTTCAGATGAACATGAACAATTACGTTGGAAGTTTTTGGATCGGATGAGTTTTTATTTTGAATATGAAAAACGGCGGTAGTTTTGTGCCATCAGCACAACATGTTAGAACTACCGTATATCGGGTTTTTCATGACCTGTGGTTTTTATGGTTATTGATTTAGACCCTTTAATACTCACAGTCTTGTTGGATGCTACATCAAATGTGAGTGGAATTTCATCCATATTTCCTATTTGACCGAGCTCAAAAGAAGTTTTCTTGCATGCATTTATAAAAAACCTATGAAATGCTAGCATTTTTTCTTCATAATCTCCTGGCATTTTTTGTGCAATAGTTGTTTTTGTGTGCATTGATAAGCCTTGCCTTTTCATGAACCTGTAGCACCAGCCCTCAGACCCTGAAAAGTTCTGATTCCCATGTTTTTCGGCAAATCCTTTGGCCTCATTGATTATCATTTTGGTTGAAACACTTATCCCAGAATTCCTCTTATCTATCACCCACATTTTTATGGCATTTTCAAGTTCAGGCCAAGATGGAGCTGGGCATCGAAGGTTATGTTTTTGTTTTTTAGCAGTCTTCAGTTGATTTTCCTGCAGTCGCCAAGTACGTATCATTTTTTCGGTAGGTGGTGGACCGAAATGCCTTGCTGCTGCTGTTTTCATGCACTTTGGCGTAGTTTAACACTCCTAGTTTATACTGAATTGTATAGCTTAATCTCTTGTTTCCTGTAGTCATATTTTCCAGGGTATTTTTTTAAACAAACAGTTTTAAGCACCGATACCGACACGTTAATACAGAGTAGCACCGATACCGACATGTGTGTCGGCTGAGTCAAAGAAAGTCTATGTAAAGAAGGAAAGACTCCACAGACGTAATGTAAACCAGTTTGTCTTCTACGTCACTAGAAAGAAGAGAGACAATTCGCCAAGGGATTTGGCAACGAAACCTGTTGGCGAGAATTTCTCCCTTTGTGACGTATCTGGCCGAGATTTTCCAGCTCTGCCACATGTACAGGAAATTGAGTAACATAGGTTAAGATGAATCGTTCTTTGACTTTTTGCGATAATTTAAACTTGAATTTTTGTGCTTTTTTGCTTTACTAGTTGAACTTGTATTATCTATATCGCAGTTTGATGTCCGATTTTATATCTGTCAATATGTAGGGGGAAAAATGGAGTCACACAGCTTTAAACTCTTGTTAAACATGACCGTCGAACCTGTTTGAACTTCGACATCAGCTTCGGCGCTTTTTGGCGACAGATATTTCCCGCATGCGCAATTATGTCCCTTTTTGTTCGGAGGGAGCCACTCCTGCTGCTGCGAAGCTTTCCTTCTTAACAATAAATATTCTTTGGCTGAGTGTCGGGCGTCATACATTGAACGAGTAGTACGTTTACTTAATTAATGTGCTACTCCCCGCTTCTCCGCACAGAGGGCGGAGCGAGCGCTGCTGTTTCATTTATATTTTGACGGGAACGGTGTGGTGTCGGAAAGAAACCATCCCAGTTCTCTCTTTTGAGCTATATTTCTGTTGGCAAAAATTTAATTAAACCTGATAAAATAATTATGGCAGACTTAGAAAAAGTTATGTGTGTCTAGACCTTTATCCGGGCTAAAAATAGCATTCAGTAGTACACGTTAACCTGTGTCCTTCACGTATAAGACGCAGGTAACTTTTTTGAGACCAAATTTAGGGAAAAAAGTACATCTTATATGCCGTCAAATACGGTACTTAAATTCTTTCATTTAACAGATGCCTTTTCTTGTAAACTTAGACCCTAGTCTTCTAGCAGAGAATTGTCAAAATTTATTATTCAATGCCTTTTCTTGTAAACTTAGACCCTAGTCTTATAGCAGAGAATTGTCAAAATTTATTATTCAATAAGAAAACTTATTGAAAATTATAATGCTCTTATATATGTATCACTTTTTCAGTGTCCACACATGTTTATAGGTTCAAATGTCATATTTCAAAATCAAAGTTATTTATTAAATAAAACCTTATAAAATCTGAAAATTCATTTGTGCGTGCAAATTCTTCAATCTAAATCTCTTACATTAAATTATTTTTGCCTTTTAAATTACAGCCCATTATTTATTTAAATTTAATTTATTAATGTCATTAGACTAATATTTCAAAGTTCTTTGAAATATTTTATGTATATTGAAAATGACGAGTATTTCCATAGAAAAATTAATTAAACAAGCATACAAAATTGTTGATAACCAGTATTATATGATTAATTGTTCATTTAATAGTTGATTTTATAACTTTTAACTTATTTCATGTCTAAATTTTCTATGTGGGAATACTCAGTCTAATTTTTATTATCTTTTCTCAGACGAAAAATTTCAAAGAGGAATAAGTTAAAATCTTGATTGTGCAAAATACATCTTTGAATCTATATGTATTATAAGAAGTAAAAAAAATGTAAACAAGATCTTAGCCCCCCCCCCACCAAACCCAGTCATTTAAACTATTCCAACCGTTCAGGAAGACAATAAACATTGTGAATAAAAAAATCTGCCCTTTTTTATATATACATAAAAGAAATGTGTTCCTTCTTTTTATATATACATAAAAAAAACGAACACATACCCCTTTCTAATCTTTTGAAAGTCACCAACTTTCAAAAGATTAAAAAATTATACACTATGCCAACGTATTAACCCTTTTGTTTGTTTGTTTGTTTGTTTTTGGGGGGAAGGGAAAAAAAAGACTCACTACAACAGACTTAGGCAGTTCACATACTTAGGATTCGTTCTTTTAGATTCAGTTCAAATGACGGATCTGGATCTGACAACTCAATGCGCATGCATGGTTAATGTTAGTGTGAATAGTCTGAAGAGGCTAATCGCACCGGTGGTGCGAATAGCATCAGCCAAAGAATGTAAGGATGCACTTTAAAACTGAAGGAGGCTTTAACATCTGCGTCAATTCTGACACATCCTCAGCTCGACAAAGCACTTGTTCTCCACACGGATGTGAGCTATGAGCACGTCAGTGCTCTTTTCCACAAGAAATAGTCACGAACATGTCATGGTATACTAGACAGGGTTGGCACTCAAATAGGAGAATGAAATTCCCTGACTATTCCAGATTTTCCAGGTGTGTTTTAAGAAAATTCCAGTCTATCTGCATAGAGCGTGTTGGCTGTGCTAAGAGGTAAATTAATTATGGTACCACTCGGAAACACAAAAATTTGGCAATTACATATGACATGTATAATCTCCAAATCTATTATAACTTTAATAAGTGTTGTTTTCTCCACTGATCATTGAAATTAGAATCTGCCCAATCTGGATTAAAAAGTTCCCCCCCCCCCAACATTTTGCAGATAAACGTAAGAAAGAAATCTAGTAAACGATATTTTTAAATAAATTCGGGTATTTTATATTTATTTAGTAGCAAAAAATATGTGCATAAAATTCCGTGACGGTCATACAGCTAGAATGAGTTTCTGGAGTATGCCACACAAAATTGCCTGTAACTTGAAAGTATTATTAACTAATAATAAATAAATTTATAGCAAAGATGTCACATTAAATGATACAAATAACATTAAAATAAAGTTAATTACTTAAAGACTAAAAACTGGAATTATAATTACCAACGATATTTTGGCGAATATGGTTATATTAAATAGTTAGCTGACTAATTACTATTTGTTTTTTAAATTTTACTGCAAAATGACAAATAAGGTATTTATTAAAAAGAAAAAAGGTTTAAAAGATTTTGTGGTAAAATCCTAGTAAACAGTATGGCCTTAGCATGATTTTGAAAATTGTCAGCAACACCAAAATGAGCTGTTTACTACTCATTATAACGTCGCCAAAAACCGTTTGCACCATATACTAGGATCAAACCAATTTTGTTTCATACGAGAAAGGGAAGAAATTTTCTTTCATTCAACAAGCGTGTGAGTCTCTCAATTTTCGAGGTTACTGGAAAATAAAGTTGCTGGAAACTTGCTTTACCTTTCTAAAAGACAATCTGATTGGAGCTGCGAAAACTGGCTCTATGCTAGCTGTCCGAATGACACTCACGGGATACATAATTCGCCAAGAAAGTGACTGCTTCCATCATTGTGAAAAATTGTTTTTTGGGAGGATCACTCTACGAAATTCCCTTTCCCCTGACATTTTTAGTCAATTTCCAGGAAAGTGGCAACCCTGACTGGAGCAGATGTCTATCTAAACCAGAGTGGAATTACTGTGTAACCAGGAAAGAACTGCTCACCATAGTTAAAGCAGTAAAACATTTCCATTATTACCTCTATGGTAGAAAATTCCAGGTCTGCACAGATCCTGCATATCTGACCTGGCTCTTAAATTTCAAATATCCTAAAGGTGAAACAGCCAGATGGATACAAAGACTCCAGAATATAACATCACTATCCATCATCAGAAAGGATCATCACATGGCAATGCTGATGCATTGTCTAGAAGACCCTACTCAGGCAGATATTGTTTCAGGGTCAAAGCAAAAGAGCTGTTTAATCCAGTCGCATGTCAAGTTACAACTTCAACATCAGATGAACCAGATCGATGGAGTGACAAAGAACTCAGGAAAGACCAGTTTGAAGACAACAATATTAAATCCATAATTGAACGGAATCTTTAACACATTCACGCTGACCACTGGTGGCCAGCGCTAGTCTGTCTTATTGGGCGGCACGGGCCACCGGTAGACCACACTAGATTGTCTCATTGGGAGGTGAGTAGCACTGGTGCCAGTTTGCAGGTCTGAACAGGCAAAAATCGTGCACCGCCTCACAGCAAAACTAATGAAAATCGGCCCCGGCGTGAACATGTTAAATAGGAAAGCTACCTGACAGGACATTTCGATCATTAGTCCTAAGGCAAAACAATACTGGACTCTCTGGGACTCAATCCATATTCAAAACAGCATCTCATATGGGCAGTTTGAATTTGATGGAAAGGCATTCTGATGGCAGCTGATGCTTGCAAAATCCCGGATCCCGTTCATTCTTAACCCGCGAGAAAGCACGTAGGGTTTATCACATCCCAAGTTTACAAAAAACTGGAATATTCCTAACTTGTGAAACTGAAATTATGTACTACATTCAGTAGCTGAGTTTCTAGTAGTGCATGACTTTCAGAACCGCTTTTCCGTTGCCTGTATGTTTCAGAAAGATTTATCGGTATTTTATAGCATCTGGGGTGCGACACAACCCACGCGCCTGCCCACGTAAGTGTTTGTCTGACTGAACACTTATTTTAAAAATTTATTTCTAGAGTGTAACAGTAAATATTTCTACTTGCAAGAGATTTTAAAGTATTTGAAATAAAATTTTAAAAAGATTTCGAAGTGCATTATGGCAAAAAGAATAATTCCCTATGAATTGGAAAAGCAGTGGCTGTGAGACTGATTAGAAATATTTGAAAGTGAAGAAGATTACATTTCGGAAACTGAAGATGAAAATAGGAATATTTTCTACACTGCTTGGTTTTGAAAAAAATAAAGTATTAATTTCTTATGTTCCTAAAAAAAGGAAAAACTGTTTCTATGCTTTTAACATTACAAAATGATGATGCTATAGATGACACTACTGGAGAAAAGAAAACGCCAGAAATTATATATTTTTCAGTGGATATTGTGGATGTTATTCAATTGCCAGAATAACAAGGCCAATGGTAATTTTCCTTTCTGCACTGAATGTTGCTGCAATAAATGCTCGAATTATATTACTTTCAACTGCTAATCCACCAACCAGATTCAGAAGCAGATGTCTGTTTTTGAGAGACTTAGCATTACAATTAATTAAAAAAATATATATTAAACAACGATCAGAGATTGCTAATTTACCAAAAAACTTACATACTACACGCAAAAGTTTTGAGGAATAATTCAAATGAATGTACAAAATTTGAAGCAACTAAGTATAAAAGTTGTGATGAATGCCCTGGAACCAAGGACAGAAGACCGTGAATGCTATACTTAAAATGTGAAAACCTTCTGTGCTAACACGTGAATGAATTTTGTTCAAACTAAACAAATAAAATAAGTTGCATTGTGTATTAGAGATACAATAAAACTTAGAGGTATGATGTTTACTTTGTTATTATTTTCATTTATCTTAATTTTAACTCTTTATAAGCTTATTTTGGAAATTAATTTTTTGTTACCCAAGTCTTATTCACGTATTATAAAAGATAAAACCATATAAAACTGTTTTTACTGTATTTTAAACATTGGGGTATGTGATACCCCGTGCGCCCACTCTAGTAACTTTTCTTGATGCACCTTCCGCCGGGTTAAAGAACTGCATAGTAGTCTGTTAGAAGGCCACTTTGGGATAATGAAGACTTTACACAGAGTTCCAGTGTGCTTCTCCTAAAGTAGTGCAAAGGCTTCCATGCAAAAGTGGTGCCAATCCTGTACGGATGGGAGAAGACCAAAGAAATGCAGCTGAGAAAAAAGTTATAATGTAAGAGCACCTTTGACATCCTGGGACTTCTTCCATGAACTGTTGATGGCAACAAATACATCCTCATTGCCATTGATTACTTCACAAAGTGGTCTGAAGTGTATCCTATTCCTCATCAAAAGGCTGTCACAGTAGCAGAGGTAACAATAATGCATTGTATTCCAGATCTGGAGTGCTTCTTCAGTTACATTCTGATCGAGGAAGGGATTTTATTTCGGCTGTAATTAAAGAACTCTGTAGAGTACTCGGCATAGACAAAACCTAAACAACAACTTTACATCCACAGCCAGTTGGCATAGTAGAGAGGTTTAATCAAACTAATCCGCAGTCAGGTGGTAGAGTAGACAGGTTTAATCAAACTATTTTTAATAGCCTCTTGCTGATGGTTTCCAAAAATCAACAGGACTGGGAATCAACAGAAAAAGTTACCTCTGTTCTTAATGGCCTACTGCATTGTCCATGAGAGTCCATTTCCCAGCCCAGATGCTCTTTGGTCAGGCTCTTTGTCAGCCTCATGATCTCTTGTTGGTTGCCCTCCAGATGTGCACTCATTGTCTGAGGAGTACATTCAAGAGCTATAGGCACAGTCTGAAGTATCTATGATTTCGCACAAGAGCCAGTCAATATGGCAATGGAGAAGATGAAAAACTGATACAACACGAGAGCTACAGAAAGTCAATTAAAGGTGACAAAGTGTGGGTATAGAGTCCAATTCGATATAAAGTACTCTTCCTAAACTAGAGTCACTCCTGGGATGGTCCTTACACAGTCCTAAAATAGGCCAAATGATGTCATAGTTCAGATCCGTAAATCATCAAATTCTAAGCCTAGAATCATTCATTACGAGAGGCTAGCCCCTTACTATGGCCATAGTATGTAGTCCCCATAATGTATATGATGTAAATAATAAACTAAGCCATGGTCCTATTTGTACGTAAATTTGTAAATTTATACATTTAATTATTAATTTAGTATTTGGTTTGTTGTAAGTTTTTTATTGAAAACATTGTTTTGGTATTGCATTGATTAAGCTTAGTTGTAAGTAGAGCTCCTATTCAGGGATTGTGCTGCCTGTGACGTGCAGTCCTTGGGAGGGAGGCAATGTTACAAATTTTGTATATATGTAAATAATTTTAATGAAACAGCAGTACCTTTTGTATAACAAAATATGAAAAGTATGATGAGATGAAGCTTTGACAGAATAATAAGATTACAGGAGCAAATCTATTTAACATTGAGGTAAATGTTAAAATATCTCACTACACTGGCAAGCTATCGCCAAGCTGATGTGGCTTTGGTGATGAATTTGCATGTGCCAAATTAAGCATAAAATAGCCAAGAGTCACCAAACTTAGTGACATTTTGGTCCAGTTCCTGTGCAACTGTAACTGGTAATTGTAATTCAATAACTGTAATTGATCCCTATGCATAATAATAACTAAATCCTGCCCTTTACATAAAGATATGACAGAAAAACCATACCTAAACCCAGAAAGAGCATCAGTTCTCAGTTTCTTTTTTTGATTCAGAGCTCACTTTGGAGTATTGAAACATCTCCATGTACACTTCGCTCTTTAGATGTTCTATGCACTGTATTGTGTTTAACGTTCTTAGGAGTTTGAAGTGTAACTACTGATTGTATTCTCTGATACTGAGAAGAGCTGTAGAAGCAGTTTTGTACAAAGTTCCAGAACTGTAAAGTGTTTTTTTAATAAAAATAAATTTTATCAAGCTATCATCAGTTCTCTGCGCATTCAACCTATTACGTATGCATGCAACAATATATAATATTTTTGTTGGTATGTTGACAGAACTTGAGTAGCTAGCAAGAGAAGATGAAATAAATTCACTTTTTTGTAATGGTCAAAATAACTTTGAGGGTATGCTGAAATATAAAACAATGAAACCTACGTACCTAAGTTTTTACATACATAATAAGTACATAAGTTTTTCAGACAAAATAATTAACAAGCAATATATTATACATGATTTACATCTACCATAAGATACAGGAAGTAGCACTATGATGTAAGAACCATCAAAACAAGAGCAGTACCAATGAAAGAGTTAAAAAATATATACGAACACAAAGCTAATACAGACCAGGCCTTGTATTTGTGTCACAGTATACACCTAGATGTTACAGTATGCACTTTTCAAAATTTTCTGGCAACATCAACCTTCTGCCCCTTTTCTCAGCTTTTTAATAACTTTTTCATCCATCTAAAAAATTGTCTCTGACATAAATAAATAAATAAAATCTTCATAGACTTCAAAAACAGCTCTCATTTGCATTCTATCCATTAAGAGAATGATATCAAAATCTGTAGGAGCATGAGCTTTCTACTGAATATTCTAGTTACGCAGACTACTATATACTATTTTATTAGCATTCACAGTTGTAATCTTTAGAAACACAGCTTCCTGAAGTCTGAGCAAAGAAATAATCATTCTGATTTTTTTAATTATCACTTTGCAATAATATAAAACATAAATTACACCATAATACTAGACTTCAATTATAAGATTTCACAAAAATACACATTCTCAATTGTTAACTAAATTTTGCTTTTATTTTGAATCTTATGTTTTCTGTATTATCACAAACATCTTACTTAAATGCCAGATTTTTCAAAATGCGTCAAATTCTGGCAACCATGCACATAAACATTCTTCAGACAACATGCTCATAACAATCCTTCAGTCAAGCATTGTCACCATTTTTGTATGCACTCTTTTGTTGTATTCCAAGTTTCAATGATTTTCAAATCGTAATATTTTTTGCCTGTAGTTCAGTCTTAAAATATTACTTGTGGAATCTACCAGCAATAGAAAAACTATAACTGTGGCAAATGTTCTACAGGAATACAATCCCTTACCAGAAAATCGCTACAAGAAACAACAATAAAATGAGTCTGGTAAATAGCCCATGTGCAATGCAAAGTTTATAGAATCCTCTGATGTCTTTTAAGTGATAATGGATCAATATATACATGGGAAGAAGGACACAGCTCAGAATTTACAGAAAAATTTGTTTTATTTCTTTAATTCATCTGATTTAATACTTAAAATCTGCATTTCAGTATATGTTTTCTTTTATTATGTTTATAATGTTTAAACTTACAGTAACTATCCACATTTGGGAAGTTTCTAAAAAATGTCGGAAACAGCCAATTTTCACCTATAAATAATTTTTACTTTTTCATTGGTAAAAGACTCATATTGCGCAAAAGTTGTTGCAGTAATGCATAAGCACCATTATTTCTTTTAGTAATATCATTTGTAAAACACATATACTGAGTACAGTAATTACTGCTCTACACAATAATATGGATCATATATTTAAAAATATTACCAGGATGATCAAAATTATATTTCCCTTTAGCAGCTTTTTTCTTTTCTTCACACGTTAATTCTTTGTAAAAACTATCTTGGCTAATACATATAACTTGACGTTGCTGATGATCCACAGAATATTGTCCAACTTTATCCATAATTTTTTGGCATACTGTAGACTACAATAAAAATAAAAAAGAAAATTCACAAAATATCAGTAAAATATATAATATTGAATGTTATCAACAGAAAGAGAAAGCACAATCTTCTCATTATCAAGAAGAAATAAATTTCGATTTCATTAAAGGATAATATAATTTTAAGTAAACATTTATATTTATTTACTTATACTTTCACACATGCTTTTCACACACACATTTTGCATTATTATGTAAGTACGACCTCTATTAACTAAGGACTGTTAATTTAGCCAGCAATATATGTAAAAAAAAAAAAACTGTATTAATAGCAGAAATTGTACAGCCAAAATCAGAACCACTTACAAATTCTCTCACCTCTGATTATCTTTTGGCCTTTAATAATTAATTGTTGGTCATTTAGTGTCTTACTGTGCATTACAATAAGAAATGTGGTTTACATAATTTATTTGTTGAAGGTGAATGCAGCAGTAACTGACAGTGAATTTGTAGACATGTTTCAAAGGATAAAAGAATGTAATTTTAAAATGGATAAATGTAGAAAGCAAAGAATCAAGTTTTTAAGCCATGAGTGACAAAAAAAATCATTTGCGGTATAGATTCACAAAACAATAAAGTTGCAGTGATCTTAAAATAATGAAACAGAAATAGACAATATGAAAACAAGCTTGGCAAAACACATGAAGAAGGGATGTCTTCTTAGAAATTTTGAAAAGGAGATTAGTTCATATTCACACAAGTGGGAAAAAACTGAAAAGACTTCCATGCAGTCAGCTTGTTTACTGGGATTTAAACTAGCAATGCTCAGCAATTTTTCCACTCCGGTACCAATAGGCAATGAAGATGTGAACAAAGTTGTTTAACATTTAGAACAATGTCTGCTGATACTTATACTATGAACATTTTGGTGATCAAAAACTGACATGATTATGCAGAAGCTGATAGAATCATAGGACTATCACAAGAAAAGGATAAGAGATCTTTTCAAAAAAAGATTAGTGTTTTATAAAATTACATATAACAGAGTTGACAAAATTTTACAGTTTATGAAAATTTTGATGGAGTTTGTTTATTGTAGTTTTTTCATGAATGTTTTGCCATGAAGTAAACTTGTGTTTGGATTATTTGTTCAAGTGAAGGTAACAAATTTTACCTAACAATAAAAGTCTATTTAGTCTTTGTACAATTATTTTTGGAATTTCTAATAAATAATTTCAGAAAACTTGGTTAAAATAAAAAATTAGCATGATTCAATGGGAAATCCAGGGAGAGTGCTATGGGGCTGTAGCCTTGCCGCGGTGTCCTCCCCCCCCCCCCGCGAGTTTAAATAGAATTCTTCATTTTTTTTAAATCACTAATATATATGTGATATTTGCAGTCAATGGGCATTAGAAATGATGAAGCTTAGCAATCAAGAGTCCTGTGGTTGTCATTGGCGAAGTGGAAGGCAGAGAAGAATTTCTTTTAAAAAACCTCCACATCTTTATTCAGTTAAAATGGCAGCTCATTTTCTTTAGATGAAGATCACATATCAAATAATGATTTAAATAGTAATACTATTAAATTTAGAACCTTGACCTCATAAATATTTTTAACAAAGGGAATAGGAAGAGACAGGGCAAATCATTCATATAGCAGGCAATGGCAGAAAGCAATCTGAGGAAAAATGGCATGTACAGAGCTATTTACAGTAGCGATTACATAACAGGCCAGAAAGTTCTGGAAAGTGCTGGTCTAGCGGGTGTTCGTGTAGAGTAAAAGCCATCGTATTTTTAGTCCAAAAGTGATTTGTCCCTGAAAGACAATTGTTTTCGTTTTGCGATTTTGCACTGGAAACATTAAAAGTCTGAATTACTTTTCAAACTGTTGCCGCAAAATATTGCAGCCCTGTATTATATTTAAAGAAATTAAATAATGAAAAATCTGCATAAATATATGTATATTTCTCCAAATGTGATAAAACAACAGTACCTAGAACCATCCAATTTTGAATAACGTTCATTTCCACCTGAATATGGCAACACTCTAAAGGAGGCTAAAAAACCTTTTTAACTAAAGCACGCAGAACTGTGTATCAGAAATTCTAAAGATATAGTCATTTTAAAATTATTTTCCGATATTGCTGTTGAACTGAATTTTATGGTTTAAGTGCGAAGAGCATGATATTTGATAAATAAAGGTAACACACAAAACGAGAGCCCTGATGTTGATGTTGGCGAAGTGGAAGGCAGAGAAGAATTTCATTTTAAAAAAACTCCACATCTTTATTCAATTAAAATGGCAGCTCATTTTCTTTTGACGAAGATCACATATCCAATAATGATTTAAATAGTAATACTATTAAATTTAGAACCTCAACATCATAAATATTTTTTAACAAAGGGAAGATGAACAGACAGAGCTAAGCGTTCGTATAGCAAGCAACGGCAGAAAGCAATCTGACAAAAAATGGCACTTAGAGCTATTTATAGCAGCGGTTGCTTAACAGGCCAGAGAGTTCTCGAAATTCTGGTCTAGGGAAAAGATCCTGAAATTGTGGAAAGTTACTTAGAGGTTGCCTGTTCGCGTAGAGCAAAGCCATCGTATTTTTTATATTTTACATATATATAAGGAGATAAAAACATATATATACACATATATTGTGTGGATATAATATACACATATACTGTGCATTATATGTAATGATTTTTATTGTATAGTCGTGATGGCTGGTAGGCAGGCGAACAGATGACGGCGACATGATTGAAGTTTGGAAAGCTCAATTTTTATTTCACGCATATAAAACCATCTTAGTAGACATTTAGACAATCATAATGAAATGCAGTTAATCCTATGTACACTGCACCAAAAAAAAAATGGGGGGTTCTATACAACAGTTCTATATCTCCCATTCTACTGGGCCGATTGACAAAATTCAAATTGCGTTTTCTATGTCTCGAAAGTGCAACTTAGGATATATATTAGATTTATATAAAGTTTTGTTCTAATATAGGTATTTTGACACAAAATGGGACTTTTTATGAAATAACATACCAATTTTTTTCCATATTTCAACTCTATGATTCAAATTATGGCTGAATATTAAATTTTTTTAAATTTGGTGTGAAATTTATGCAGAAATTCAAAAATTTAACTTGGCGCAGTTTTTTCATTTTGAGCCAAGAATAATTCACTTGGTGAACTTCTTAATATATGGCAACTTATTTTCCTTTCCCTTCCACTGCGCGGGAGCGAAAAAAAAGTCACATCATTCCTACCTTTTTACAATGTGGATGAGCGGGAGAAAAAGTCACATCATTCCTACCTGTTTACAATGTGGATGAGTGGGACAAAAAGTCACATTGTTCCATATCTTTGGAAATTTTGAATAAAAAGCTCTAATTTTTTGCAGGTATGCTTAGAAATACATCTACTTTAAGATGATTGTAAAAATTTATACAAATTATTTGAACTTAAATCATAAAAAATAGGTGCATTTTATTTGGAATGAACCTAAATTTCGAACTGTGTAGGAAGAAATAAAATTAGTTTCATAAAAAAAAAGAGAAATTAATAAATACATACCAAATTGAATCAACATCGAGGAGCTAAAATTTTGAGAGCTAATTTTTTAAAAACTATTCATGCAATTTTTACAAAACTTGGAAGTTTGGCATAATTTGAGTCCTAGAATCGAAATATGGAAAAAAATTGGCATGTCATTTCAGAAAAATATCCATTTTGTGTCAAAATACCTATATTTGAACAATGCTATATATAAATCTAATACATATCCTAAGTCGCGCCTTCAAGACATCAAAAACGCAAGCTGAATTTCATCAATCAGCCCAGTAGAATGGGAGATATAGAACATTTCCCCCCCCCACAATGTACAACATTACTTTTTTCAAAGGGTATTAGGTATTACTTAGCAGTACCATTAATTACATGTACTCATATCAGTTGCAGTGCTGCGTATTATTACTCTTGAAATTAACGTTATGTAATGTGAAGCTTATGGCAATGCCTGAATAAAATTGACATAGCCCATTAAATTATGTTTGTGCTCTATTTTGCTCACATGGCACCAAGAACCATACGATTCCCCCCCCCCAGTGTACACTGATTTAAAAGTAAGACTTAAGCATCTGAGAAATGAAGCGACAGGAGGTAAATTAGCAGTGGCGAAGCCAGGAGAAGAATGACCTAATTTTTTGTGCCAAGAGTATTTATACCAAGTACATGTAGAAAGTACTCTGAGCTATGACTGGTTAATCTTAGGTTGTTATATAATCATGGAAGAAAAAGGTTGGGAGAGCAGGGTGGCAAAAAAGCATTAGCGAAGCAAAAAAGAGTTGAGGATATGAGGAAAGACATGAAGAAGCATCAAGGGCATAATCAGTAGGTTTGCCTATCCTCCGTCGTTATTCATGACCTTTCTCATACATAGATTATGTAATACTTAAACAACTAATTTATAATTAATGCAGTACCAATATAATTTCTAAATAAAACTAACTAAAAAATTAATACAAATACAACTTTTAAAGTTACAAATATAATTTTTAAACTCTAAATTATTAAAATGTCCAGCGTTAATTTTATCAAATCTCTTGCCGTAAACAGTTCGCAAGTTAAATGTTCAAATGTTTTTACAAAGTAAATGTCCCAAAAAATTCGTCACATTTTTGTTGATGACTACATTTCCATTATATATGAAAATATATATTGAACTGTAAACTTTCATATTGAGTGAAATATAACTTTCATATTTACTGAAACTCGTAGTCAGTGAAATATAATACTCAAAAATACAATTAATTGCATAAGCTCTTCTCATCGTAGATACACATACCTAATACACATATAAAACATTGTAATATTGCTTTCTGGTTTGACAGGCACTGATTTTGTATTTATTCCAGTCATTCTTGTAGCACTACCATGGGTGGAAACCTTTTTTTTTTGGCTAGTTATGTCACTGTGTTTTATTAAATTATCAAATATATATTTAATAAATTCCCATAGTATCCTCCGTGATTCTTGTTTCAGGTGAATAAAGTCTATAAAGTGTTTTGATTTTCATAAGCTATATTCAATAACTTTGGCATAGCTGATTTGCCAAATTTCTTTATTTCTGTTACAGAATGTTACTGAAAATGAATTGTAATTAAGCATGATATTATGAGAATTTGAGTACCTTATTATTATTATTAAATTATTACGATTACTTAGTGTCTCCAATCATTAAATTTTCCATTGTGTGATAATATAAATACCTACATGTGTAATTACATTAGTATAATATTATTATTACTCCAGATCTCTTCCCCCCCCCAAAAAAAAAGGATAAAAAGAAGCAAACTTCTCTGATTTTTTCAAGCTAAAAAAAAACTACTACGGTGAAGGTTAAAGTAGTCAGGAATAGTGGTGATCTTAGTAGTTCTTGATAGATTCTTAGTAGTTCTTCTTGATCCAAATAAATGTATTTCAGCGATATGGCATACCTATTTCCAGTTCCTGCAGTAAGTCGTAATACTAATAATAATTACCATAATGAGGAGAGTTTGATGTGCCCTCAGAATTTAAGTACAGATAACAATGACATCATGCTACAGGGGAAAAAAAAAACCTTGCAACAAGCACAGATTTGGACTGTTGACATTTACACGAAAGCCTACAAGGTATTTCTTCCCCTTTCTTCACATGCCTTTGTGGTGTAGTCATATCCACGAAACTGTAGCCAAACAGAGCAATTTATCACCAATTATGGATAAGTAGTGTGACACAAAAACGCATTCATAAAATCTGTACTTTTGTTTGATATAAACCCGACTGAATCTCGATAACCTATTGTTGCGATATACGGGTTCGTAGATTTGAGAGTATCCGACGAAAACACGATGCAGAACAATAAAAAGCACAATTTATTTACAAGAATCACTATTTACAGCACAGTTCCAAAATTACCTTTAAAAGCGTCGAAAATCTACAATAAATACGCTGAAACAATCAGCAATACAGTTTCAGGCTGTACTGTAAAGGTAGCTTCACGGCAACACTAAACTTATAATAAACACCGTGGAACAATCAATAATACACTGTCAAGCTATACTGTGAAGGTAGCTTCACGGCAACACTAAACTTATAATAAACACCGTGGAACAATCACCAATACACTGTCAAGCTATACTGTAAACGTAGCTTCACGGCAAAGCACTATCTCGATCACTTTCCAGCTTAGCACTCGCAGTAAGCAGCTATTCTCACAATGCCAGCTCTCAGAAATGCAGGGGTTTATATAGCTTTTCCTTAGGTTCCACACGTTTCGAGAAATATCTCGACAGGAAATTATTCTAGAAGCTTCCCGATTGGACCATGGGATATCGCCAATTTGGCACCAAATTGGCGATAAAGTCGCCAATCTGGCAACCCTAGTGCTATGCCGGAAAGCTTACATACAGGCGCAACCGCCGAAATTTTTCGCAATACTATGTTTTGTTTTTACAAACAAAGATATAAATTAGCTGTTATTTTTGCATTTTTTCTTGAATTTTGAAAAAAATCATTAAAGTGTGGGACCTGCTATCTACCGAACAGCAAGCAGTGAATTATTTTCATAGATTTAAGAACCTATCATTAGAAAAAATATGTATTAATACACACGATATGGTTGGCTTCAGATGATCAACAAAACAGTAATATATTGAGACAATTTACCTGCAAAAAGTTTGCATTCATAGCATTCTAAACAAATTTCCAGCACACTCTTAAAAAAAAAAAAAAAAGAAAGAAAGAAAGACAGAGAGAGAATTGTTTATCTTTCGTTATACTCTGGTGATGATAAAATTCAACTTGCATTTTTCATGTATCTAAAGTGTAATTTAGGATACTGTATTATTTTTTTATTTTATTTAACAACTGATAATATTTTAACAATAACATTTTATAATTTTTTTTATTATATATTGATACTGGAATGGCAATGCCATATTTGTTTCGTGCAACCGTTGCTGAGCAACTAGAGAAATGTTTTAAAAAGATTGTTAGTTCTGAAAGTTTTACGAGTAGTAAAAGTATTAAAAATTGATAGAGGAAGAAACTGGAATGTAAGACTGTAACACTTAGAAATTGTATTTAACTTATTTATCTTCGTGAATTGAGAATAAAGTCTATGATTTACTAAGAAGTTCATCTGTTATTTCGATAAAAACTGCCAAATACGTTAAAATATATATCAGATTCACATCTAGCATTGCTTTAACACACGTATTTTTACAGAAAATTGAGCTTTTTCTGAAATGAACTGGGCCCAAATGCGGTTTAGGCGACTGCTTGGTGGCGATTGTTTTTGAATGAGCAATAAACGCGCCAACATGGGTAACTCCGTATATCCGCGAAGATGGCTGACTGGGTATTTTGAAGCTACGGAAACATGTAGTTTTCGCGCATGCGTGTTTCCTATTTTATAGAGAACGGTTTTATTGGTAATGTGAGATGACGTAGCGGTTTATTCGAAATTCTGACGTGTTAATTTAAGTAGTTATTTCAGTTGTCGTTGTATTTTGTGTGTTGAGTGTTGGCTATTTTCGTTCCGTATATTTCGCGAAATACCAAGCCGCTATGGATTTAGCTGTGATGCTGAGAGAGGTGAGTGAATGTACATGTACATTTATTACTTTATTGGAAGTGCAAGTTGCTTAATTTTTATATTTTGTTGCCTTTTATTGAAATAATTTGTATCAGCTGAAGAACAGAACGCTGGTATCGTTTGCAATTTATTTTATTTTGTTGATTTGTGCACATTGCCTACATTGTGCAATTCGCTGATGTTTTTTTTAAGTTAAAACGGAACGCTGTGCACATGGCATTTTCTTGTAATTTATTTTCGTTAATTTAGCTTATTTTGTTCATTTGTGTACGTTGCGTATATTGTGCAATTCGCTGAAGTTTTTTTTAAGTGTAAAAGGAACGCTGTGCACATGGCATTTTCTTGTAATTTATTTAGTTATTCTAGCTTATTTTGTTTATTTGTGTGCATTGCCTACATTGTGCAATTCTCAGATTTTTTTTTAAGTTAAAACGGAACGGTGTGTACATGGTATCGTTTGTAATTTTAATGCCCTTTTAAAAAAAATTCCTTCTTTCTGGGATGCCATTTTGGTTACGTTTTCGCGGAGCGTGTTGATGTGTAAGTATAAAATGTGTAAGTATTACAACATAAAATGTAAATAATTAATTTAAAGGTAACTGACGAATATTTTAATGATCGTAATGTTCGTTTTGCATATTATTTTATTATATTTTTGTGGCAATAGTTTCCATACTAATTTATGGTTTAGAATTGTATGTTTTGTTTACAATAGGTTTTCGCGGAGCGTGTCGGGAAGGTTGCCATGAATTGCAAAGACGTTTCGCAGAAACGCGCCGAATTGGCGATTTTTTGAAATTTTCAAAAAATTGCCAAGCAGGCGATTTTCAAAAAATCGCCAAGCAGTGCGCTAAACCGCATTTTCACCATGAACTGTTTCAGAAACAATTTTCCTGTTTTATCACTGTGGCGTTGCTTTACACAATTTTATCATCCTATTTCTGAATAAGTTCAAATTTTTCATTTTTTAAACTGAAAAAATCAAATAGCATAATATAGAAAAAGAATAAATTTTATACAAATAAATAAATAAAAAAATATTTTTTTTTTTTAATTTTCTTAATGTCTTAAATTTTTCTTCTTAATGGCTTATTGTCTGAAAAAAACCTTAATGCCTTAATTTTCTAAAGCATTCTGCAGACATTTTCACAATAACCCTCCTTTTTCTATTCATTACATGCTATACTCACTTTTAAAACAGCTTGTTTTCTTCGATACTCTTATCAGCAAAGGTGTCACCTTCCGTTTCAACAGTAAATGGTAAAATACAGAAGTGTGATCTCTCTGTGATACTGAACATCTTTAGGGGCTAGCCATTTCGAAGGCATGAGATGAAAGAAAAACTAGCTTGATCAACATTGAAAATATTTTTAGTTAATATCAATATATGCTTAGGAAAATTCATGAGTCTTCAACAAATTCAGCTCAGACATCTTTGAATTCTCCATTTACCATATAATATGATACTCAATAGCAAAATTTAAATTTATACAGCCCTTCGATGAAAAAAAAAGTCACCTTTAAAAATGTTATTTCTTCTTTTTCACTGTTATAGGC
The DNA here is from genome assembly GCA_000611955.2 of Stegodyphus mimosarum. Lineage (NCBI taxonomy): Eukaryota > Metazoa > Arthropoda > Arachnida > Araneae > Eresidae > Stegodyphus > Stegodyphus mimosarum. The sequence goes on from KK116368.1 coordinate 241,649, forward strand.
CTATTTGCTGAAATATTGAATACACTGCATTTAGTGAAAAACCTCAACAAAACATGATTTGAACCTCCAAATATTTCTCCTTGAACATGTAATTTTCTTGAAGCAGTTTTCCACAAACTGATAAACTTTCTTCTAATTTTCTTCTTTCACAAACATTTGTTTTCACTTAAATGTTTAGTTTTTTCGAATGTTTGCTAATATGATTTAATTGTTGGTTTTCAAACTTATATTCTTTCTTTTTGAGGTTATCATATACTTCCTTCATTGTTTCGTTTAAATGGTTTTTACTGATCTAATTGTAATTTAATTAAATTTTAGAGATGGGAATATATAAACCCAAATGTCTAATCACAATTTAAAATATTTTTTTTTTCCTATGTTCAGTTACGGTTGGTAATGATTAAAGCTGATAAACAAATTATTTATTTCTAGTTTATACTGATTTCTTCCTACTTCCTTAATTAATTTTAGCACTCATCTGTTATCGGGACTTGATTCGGAAATGTGCAGATGTGTGTGTGTGCGTGAGTGTATAGACTCGCAATATACGCATACACATACATACATATGTAGATATATACATGCATAAATGAACACACACATGTGTGCATACATACATTACTGAATCCGCTCCCCATAACAGAAGAATACCTAAATTTCAAATAGTTACTTTCAGCATTCATGCTGCTCTGACTTAGAAACATTTTCAAAATCTGCTGTTTCATTATTTTTTTGTGATTTCAACGTAGATTAAATTAGATATCTAGCTTATATAGAATACCTGAACATGGTATTCGAAAAACAATACATTTACAATTTTCCGAACACTGCCGTTAATATATACTGTAATCCATTTCGCGAAGTAGGAGAGACAAAGTAGTTCGTTATTTACCTTTCCAGACGCAGTTCCACCGGCCACACCAATCAAAAATGGACTTCTTGAATCAAAACCATCGAAACCATTATAAATTTTATGTCCGTTACTGTTTGCTCGAAATGCCATTTCGACAATAACAGATTATAACCATTTAAAATGCTGCAGTTTACCACCAGTTTATGAAACAAGCAAAGATATATATATATATATAAACAACATATGCAGTTAAAGTGCCAGTAGCTACTCGAACAAAGGACAAAGAACCTCTATATTCTTTGCAAAGGATATGTGTTTAAGGCCAACTTATACCTGATGTATCGTTAAACCGCATGTATTCGTAACCGAGCAACGGGTACATCGGTTGACTCGAAGTACAAATTCGTTTCGTCACTCTCATTTGCCGTACGAAAAACTTTATTGAAATACGAATAATGCGGTTGATATTCGAATACGAATGATGCGGTACAATACCTGTACGTCATAATGCGCATATATATTGATTGATAATTACGAACTTTCTTTTTTTTTTTTTTTTTTTTAATTTTTTGGGAAAATTTTTTTATTAGTTGAAATATTATGTAGTTGTTGACATTTAAGAAGTAATTTTGACAGCGTAAAGCGATACTTTGTATTTGCTTTGGTTTACATTAAGATTTGTAGTGCATATTATGTTTGTAAATTGAAAATTTGGATAATTTAGTTGATTGTTAATTTTTTTTTAACTTGCCATAGTAAGATTTTATTGACTTCAAATATTTATATACTTCGCTTTGGTATTGTTTATATAAGAATATGTAGCCTAATATAGGTCCTTTATCCTTTGTACAAAGTCAAAAGGAAGTAAATATTGTAATCGCGAAAAATACTGGATATCATATTTCAACGAAAATATCCATTTTTCATCATTACCGAATCCATGCGGATTATTTTTTGGGTGACGTCTGTATGTTCGGACAGCATATTTCCGAAACCTACCCCACTTTACGAATTTTTGGAAAATTATGCTAGTTTCGCCTGGGGTGCTAAGTAGCTGAAGCAAGGAATTTGTAGGGACATTCTACCTACAAATTCTTTGGCTGAAGGGCTAGGAGTAACATAAACAGAATTTCGTGCATGCACTTACGGTGGTTTCGTGCTTGTTGCATAATACAATTAAAGGAAACAAGAGTACACATTTCAACTATAAGAAAAGAATATATTGAATAATGAATTACAATCAAAAATTCATTAAAAAAGAAGTAAAGCACGGGATACAGTTCATAACTCTGTTGCATACGGTTTCCCCACGATAAATCCGCTTGACCTCTAACGTTCCTTTTCTGCTCTGGATTTGATATAGTTCGACCGCCTCATCCGCGAACATGAGCGCAAACACGCATGCGCCATTCGGAACGAATTGTTCTCAAAACAAGGTGGATGAATAGGGAATTTTTTTCCCTCCATTCTCTCTTTGTGGAGAAGAGAAGACTTTCACGTCGCAGCGAGTAATAACGCCCCTTTTGGACGAGTCTCTGTGTTTTGGCAGAATGCCAGCCAGGGTGGCGTTTGAGACGGTCGAACTATACGTGGCACCATCTCTGGAATAGAATTTAAAGTATCTGTGAGAACGAGACATTACTCCTCTCCCCAAGTACTATTGGTACGTTATAAATATTTTGGGTTATATTTAACCGTTTTACCAGATCTGGCTCTTTAACACTATTTAAGCCTTCTTCTGTTGATGGGGAAGTTGCTAGATCGTGCATAAGAAATGCCGGTTTGAGACGATCGATTCCAATTACTGACTGTTTGATGGTAAAATGTTTAAGTGTGCGTTTGACAACTCTGAATGGGCCATCACATGAAGTTGTCAAAGGTAGTTAATGGCATCGTTGCGCGCGAATACATCAGAAGATGTCTCTAGCGCAGGATGTACAAAATAGTTTGGCTTGTTTTGGGAAGATGCTGGGGTTGGCGGGATATTATACATAGTATCAAGCACACACTGAAGGAATGTTCAAGTAGCGATGACAAGAGTGGATTCTGGATAAAAGAATTCACCTGGCAGCTGTAGGGTTGCACCATACAGCATTTCGGACAAGTACTACCAATGCCTTCTTTGAATGCTGTTTGAAGACCGAGCAAGACTAGGGGCAAGACTTCTGTCCAAAATGTGCTATTCTGACACTCCAGAGCTTGTTTTAGAGATCGGTGAGATCGTTCCATCATCCCATTTCCAGATAACTGGTATGGTGTTGTCCGGACATGGCGAATGTCAAGAAGAGAAGTGAGGGATGAGAACAAGTGAAATTGTCGGATTTAGTCAGTAGTGATGGTAGCAGGCATACCAAATCTTGAAATCGACTGAGAGCTACAGTTTCAGCACAGATATTTTCAATAGTAATGGCTTCGGGCCATCGTTTTTAACGGTCTATACAAGTGAGAAGGTAAGTGTAACTATTTGAAATAGGGAATGAGGTTGCCAAATCTAATTGCACATGATCAAAACGTCTTACTGGAAGGTTAAATTGTTGAATAAGACTGTGAGTGTGACGGGATACTTTACACCGTTGACATCTAATACACGAACGAGTCCATTCTGTCGAAATGCCACTGGAAGATTTCCCAGACAGTCTGTTTTCAAATTCCAGCGTGGAAATTCTATTCATTTCATTTATTAAAATCGTTACAAAACCCTGAAGAATTAAAATACATTCAATAATAACCGTTACAAAAGTCTAAAAAAGTAAAATACATTTATTTCCAAAAAATTTTTAAAAATCAAAACAAAAAACGTAAAAACTTCCAAAAACATAATTTTAAAAACTAAAAATCATTTCTAAATACTTGAAAATTAAAATACTTTCACTTACCTTAATGTAAAAAAAGGCTGTATCCCAAAATCACACATCCTCCCATTTATATTTTAAATAATAATTAATGTGGACCGCAAATATCGATGTCTGAAACATCGTCCTCAAAAGGTGTTTCCTAAAATTCTTCCACAGACGTCAGATCTCGTAAAATGGGGGGGGGGGATAAATGCTTGCAACATCGTCAAGAAATGCTTTGAAAACATCTTTTCGAACGGAGTGGGTCATGACGTTTCCTCCACATAAATTCGTACAGATATGAATCAAACATTTCTTCACTGCGATTGGTAGAATTTCCAAGAAATAGTTTGATTCCTGCCCACACACCCTCAATGGACAATGCGCACCTGTTACGGGGCATGTATGTCAAACTGTGGTTCACCTCTAAATGCCGAAAATCTTCGTCTTCCAAATATATATAGGCAGCCCAGCAGTCGGAAATGATTGTGGTGCCAGGCAACACCCATTCAACTAATTACATCAAGTAAGAAGGCACTCCTTCGATTCGGAACCACCCTAAAAATAACATCTGTGGATATCTCTTTCAATTCCTCCAAACACCCATCTACCCAAACTTACTTCCATTAACCTCAACAATCTTTCCCACTCCTCCAATTCTGCAACTATCTCTCACCATAACATGAATACATATTTCCCTAATGAAATTATACCATGTGTGATTAGAAACACTCAGGTCTTCGACTGCTTTTAAACCACTTCCGCATCACGAACAAAACTGTACACATATACAAATTACTCAAACCAAACCAAGACCTTTTCCTTACACTCCTGCACACATTATACCTTTCCTCTTTCACACTAGACCAATTCCTACAAAACCATTATTTATTGCCTTTTTACCCTTTCTTTCTCTCAAGTTCATGCTTTTCCCACATGCATACCATGAACCAATCAATCCCTCTTTCATACACAATTCGAAAACAACTTTCTTTCCTAAAGCAGGCAACATAGGAAAAAATCTTTCAGAATACTCAACATGCATTCATTCACATTTTCAGCAATACTAATATCACTGAAGATCATTTTGAGCATCTGTAAAAATTTATGTAAAGAAAAGTGAAAAGGGGTAATGCACTCCGCTCAGCCGAATTCTCAAATTCTTGTTAAAAATAAATGCCCCCGTACTGTTTAAACCAATCCAGAAATTCTCAATTTAAAATGAGTACGCGCAAAAATGCTCCGAAATTCATGCTAAAATAATCAGAAATTATCAATTTAGAACGGAACATGGTATATGGGATGTCTGCAATCTCACGCCGTATAGAACCCTTTAAATCCGGCAAAGTTTGTGTAAACTCTGGATTTGAGACATCCCCTAAACCAGAAATCCACAGGTGTCAGATCGGCGGATCGCAGAGGCCACGGACAAGGATAATGCTGTTCCTTTTCAGAGACCTCGCTATATGTGGAAGTGTACCATCTTGCATCCAAAGAATGTCATTGAATCGCCTACGCAATTCCGGTAGTATATAATATTGTAGTAAAGCTGTATACCCAGAGCATGTTACAGGGCCCGTCGGTGTCGCTTCCTCAAAGAACAGGCAGAGAACAAGTGTGGCTGTAATGCCACGCACAGTCACTCTGGTATAAAAAAAATGGTAACAGTGCCACAGCGTGAGGATTCGTCTCTTCCCAGTACATGCAATTCTTGGTATTAATGTTGCCATTTAAGTTGAAATGCGCCTTGTCCGTCCATAGTATGCGAAGTAGCTAGTCGTTATTAGCATCATATCGTATTAGAAATTCATTTACGAAGTCCACACGTTGTTGTGGATCCCCCAGCTGCAACATCTGGTCGTGTTGGCATCGGTAGGGAAACATACGGAGAAAAGCGCAGTGGCTTGAGGACCGTTGGTTTCAGATTATCTAACACATGCGCGGTGCTTCTTGCAATTTCCCGCAGTCACTGTGTGATGCACTTCCATTACAATGTCCTCAGAAACTGCAGGCCGTCCGGAGCGTGGTTTATCCCAGGTACAGCCCGTATCTTCGAATTTGTGCAGTTGTTAGAACAACGTTCACTTCATTATCCGCCACCAGATGGCTGCACTATGCAGGAAGCAGTTTTGTTCACAGTTTTGAAGTTGGCTTGCCTGCTGGCATAAAATTGTAGGAAATGATAATAATTTATAAAATAATTATTAATTGGAAAGGAAAATTACTAATTGATTGCAAACTAATTTATAAAGTACTTTTTGTAATTTTTTAATTGTTTATGTAATTGTCTAAATTCCTAATTTTCCACTCTATATTTTTAACTGAATTCAACTGTAACCTGATGTACTGATAACCATGTGCTCAACCGGCAGTGAAAATAAAGTGTGTGTTTTTACGTTCTAAGTCTTTAATGAAATTATTATTATCCAAATGGACTAAGTAATATTTTATATTTATTTCTCAATCAGCGGACAAGTGAGCAAACGACGTGAAATGCCCAAACATATTATTTTGCGTAGTACTTGTGGGAAAAGCTGATATTTTCCAGATTGAGCTGAACGCGTGTAACTATACAGTAAATCACGCAGACCTTACGGAGTACATGAGCCACGGCGGTAGAGATGATTTCAGCGATACACACGCAAGGCTTCCGCAACGTTCATCTCATTTTAATAATACAATCTTATCCATTACCAAGAATTTTCACGGGAATATTCATTTCGTCGCCACGTGCGAGTTTCCAAATGATGACTTCGCATACCCCCTCGGGCATTTTATCAGTTTCATACGCTGAATACCTGGGGATCGGCGTTCTGTAATATATTCTGCCTCTGCCATATGCAAATTTTCTACGCGTATCCATCCAGATCGTGTTTCGTTTGCCGGTTTTCAGAACGCTTTTTTTTGTGTGTGTACGCATAGCATGATCATTTTTGGACAGATCGGTACCGTTCCAATGATATTTAGAGTTTTCGCATGCGCTGAAAATTTTGCGACCGGAAAAAGTTGGTGTTGCCATTCAACATTTTCGAGTTTCTGTAACTATAAGCGTCTGTGTTGCCATTCACAGAATCTCGAACGCATACCTCCGGATAACTATATTTGCAATTTCATTTCGTTATTGGGAAACTAAACCGAAACGGACGCAAGAAGTACAGATATTGGCAAAGTTCCTTTATGACCACCCTGTATATATGTGAAGTATTTATCTTTTAAATAATAAATTAATACTAGCCTTTTAACTCCCGTCATTAATTTAGAATTTATAACATTTCTAGATTAATCTATGCCAAGAAGGTTGCGTAAAGTTGATGATGAAGTTATTGGGAATCTAAACTGACTGAAACTTTTCTAACTCAAATAAAAACCTTACTTTTCATCAGCTTGCATACTGAATAACTACACACTTTAGCTTCTCTCTCTATGCTGCGTGGATGTAATTTCGCTGTGCTCGCTTCCTATTGCAACAGTAAATGTACTTGATTAGGCACAATTAGAGTGCCAAGTGATCGTGGCCACAAATGTCAACCGGAAATAATCTTAGTCGGCTATTAAGTTTATTATTCACTATGGATTACACGAAACAACATTGCTACGTTTCTACATCGATACCTCCTAAATTTGCTTTTATTACATATATACTACATGCATACACAAACACATATATCAATCCATACATACATACATATATTTCTGAATCCGGCCCTGATAACAGAAAAGTACTTTTGCTTATCAATCATAAAGCATTCAACGATGAATATTTTTTATTTCATTAGCAAAGAAATCAAAATTATTACTTTCAAAATGCATCAATGCAAAATTTACTACTTCCCCAATAAAATCAGAATTTAAATAAGCATCCCCCATATTACTTTTTAATTTTGGGAAGGAAAAAAAAAATTACCTGTTCACATTTATTCGAAACTTTTATGCTTGGAAATGTTTTTTCACTTTTGAAATTAAACAAATCTGCTGTCAAATGAGAATCTGAATGCAAACGTGAAAACAGATATAGCCAATTTGGCTTTAAACCAATGTTTTCCAACATGTGATCCATGCCTCACAAGAAGGCAATTTGAAAACGGACTCGTCTAGAGTTTAAGGGGATAAGACGAAATGTGCAAGGCCACTGAAATACAACCAGTGGATGAATCAACTTCGAGAGACTGTGAGGAACTTACATAACATATATTTATAAAGATGATTTTGCTGCAGAAATGTTCTGTAAATCCTTAGGAAGCACCACTACCTCCAGATATTTTTAGCAAGCTAAAAATTACTTTTGTGGTAAATTAAATGTCAAATATAGCATCTGTGGCGATACTAAAGGAGCTTCTTTTTGTTACTCGCCAAACGCGTGCCCGAATCTCTAGCTGTAATAGTAGTGGAAATTTCGGGGACGTGCTACACTTATCCTCATACTCAAATATCTTCAATGTTAATTTTATGAGTATAGTAATTGTTGCAATTAAATGTTTATTATTTAAAATCAACCATCTATATGTGTATAATCCATCGTACAGTAAAACCTAGCCAAGCCATTACAGATATTGTCGTACTCAGGACGCTGTGACACATGCTACTCCTAATTAGATAGGGAAGGAAAAGGTTGCTTAAAATTGATAAAAAATGAGAATCCAGAATTGCTTCTTGTGCATAATCTTATTCATAGGGCAAACCTGGTAGCTAAAAACATTTCGCCTGTTCTTAAATTCAGTTATAAAGTGTATCACTGCTATTAAAGCTAGTGTCAAATGTGAATGTCTCTTCAAATTATTTCGTGAAGAACAAAATGAAGACTACATGAGACTTCACACTGAAGATGGTGGTCAAAAGGGAACTGCTTGAAAAGATTTATGGAACTATTTGATACTCTCAGTTATTTTTAAGCGACAAACATGACATGAAAAATCCATTAACAGCAGATGGTAAGGCATTTGTGAATTATTTAGTTGATATCTTTGAAAACTAAATAAATACCTTCAAGGAGCAAATAAAACTCATGTCGATGCAAAACAAACAGGATATTTGGTTTCATTACCTTTACTGAATTACGTAGGCATACATTTACAATAAGAATTTTGAAAAGTTTCATTGGTACTATAGTTTTTCATTCATTCAAAAATGTGAAGTGACCGATACCGCTATACATGTTACTGTCGATTGTCTGAAAAATTTATCGGATGATTTAAAAAAAAAAAGATTTTCTGATTCGAAACAAATTAATTTCCCAACTTGGATAATGCAGCCAATGTTAGTGGATTTGCCCGATACTTCAAATATGCTGTATCAAGAACATGCAGAAATGCAAAATGATGAGTCCATTAAAACTTTAATTAATATAAAAGGGGCAATGGCATGGTTTTGTGAAGAAACCAAAAATCCAAATGCAACAAAACGTGCAATAGAACTACTGTTACTGTTTCCGTCTTCATATTTAGCTGAATGCGGATTTAGTGCCACAAATGATTTGCGGCTAAAAAGAAATCGGCTGGATAATAAAATAGGGAGACTTGAGACTCAGTCTCAGATTTTATATCATTGGAACCTGATATAAAATCTCTGCAGCAAGCATGAAGTCCAAGGATCTCACTAAATTTCAATAAATCCTAATACTTAAAAAAAAAAACTTTCATTAAAATTATTTTGTACTTGAATTTCAGTTCTCCATTATATGCTTTGAAAGTTTACTTACTGTGTTTGCTCACAAAACTGTCTAGTGATTACTTCCTAAAACCTATTATTTAAGTTTCTTTCGTGAACATTCTAATTTTTGAATATCTAAAATCATGTATACGCTAGAGGAAGCATAAGAATTTTAGAGAGGATTAGGTGGGACATATTACAAAAAAGTTGGAAAACACTGCTGTAAACAGTCATATGTAACACTGCCGTTGAGACTTCAGTGCTGTAAAATAAAATCAATAGGTAGTATCTCTAAGCACATGTATTTCAAAATTACAGCTTTCCATACATTTTTTTATATGATGCTCTTTATCACTATAAAACTGAAACTTCTAAATAAATTTTGTGTGTTAAATTTCGAATTGGATTGGATAAATTTTGAATTGGACTTAAATAGAGAGGTAAGGTGAAGACCTTAGCTCTGTATTTAATTTTCAGTCAGAAAATCTGATGAATGAAAAGAAAGGAAAATGCAAGAATTCTTACATACTATATACGCCAGACATACAACTGAGAAACAGTTTAAAGATTTAAGACCTTGAAAGAATTTTGACAAAAAACACATTTGCATTTTAAGAACACTTCTTATTAACTAGACATTCTAAATTTTAGGTTCTTTAGCTAATTTTATTTTTAAAAATTTTCTTATACTTTTATACCGAGAAACTCAGGAGTAGTGAAAGAAAGCTTTTATTTATCAAAGTACTTTTAAATACAATGAAAAGAAAATTAATAATTAATGTACCTAGCATTTGTGTGGATAAACTTAGAAATGTACCATATACTGTAGTAAATCAAGTTAAATACAGATATTAAAAAATCTACACGTCTACAGTAAATTAAGAAAACTCGGATCAAACAAAATTTAATAAAGATCAATAAAATGTAATGAGAAAAAAATACAAACCTGATGAAATCAAATTTAACAAGAAAAAAACTACTCTGAAAATCATTAGAAGTGGAAGAATGGAATTTGCTTAAGTTCATTAATTCAATAAATTTCATTTATTGCTAAAGAACATTAGTAAGGGGTAAAAATTAGAAACTGGGAGAGCTGGCAGCTACGAATGCACTTTGTGGAATCTAGTTACTTTTTAAACTATGGCTGATACAAACTCATAGTTGAACACTTACTTCTTGCTGGCAGTATATAAAGAAATTTTCATCTCATAAAATTAGATACATGTGTGTATAAATGCATAAAATAAAACAAAAGTCAACCAACATCAATTATTAATTTATTAAAAATACAGATACAAATACTTCTAACATTACACTAAATTAGACACATACCTGCGGCACATAGGAATGTTTTTCTCAGATTTATCAAAAATTATTATAACTATATTTTAAATTTCAAAATTAACACTAAAAACAATGCCATATACAAGTTATTTGTACAGTATTATTAGACTAATGATTTGTAATAAAAAATAGAAATTAAAATTTTAAAGTGAAACATACTCTATTTATATAACTAAGTAATTTAAAATTAATATGTCATGCTAAAGGATCAAACATTATCATTAATTTACTATTTAATACAGGGTACACTTTTACAAAATTGTACTTTAGCCAGTTCTAAGTGATGAGCCTTCTAATCTTCACTATGGCACCAGCAACTTTATACATCATTACCCCAATATTGTTTGTCAACCATATGCCGATGACATAAAGAGCAACAGCTGATGATAGTATATTTTTTATGCTTGCTCACTTTTACAAATATGTTGAAAACTTAGCATTTATGTCACTTTAAAATTCATTTCTCTCCCATTAACATTTTTAAATTACTGGATGCAACATAACACTTGCAGTTGCACTGAAGAATTATGAAAATAACACTTGCAGTTGCATTGAAGAATTACGAAAGATGATGCTTTTTAATTTAGATTTTATGCATAATGGTCTCTAGAAGCAAATATTTTTGCAAATGCCACACTACTGACAGAATGGCTTTCCTTACATATGCTTCAGAGATGTATTTTGCAAATATACAACAGTGACATACATACATGCTTTTCACACAAAATAATCTGAGTTATTATACTTGTAAAGTGCTAAAGAAACAAAAGCTCAGAAAAGACATCTACAATGGACAGCAGAAATTTATAAAGATGATGAAGGTTCCAAGAAATAATGTTTTGACGCTGTGATAAAAATGCATCACCTTTCACATGTAAAGTATTGGGGAATAACTTGCCTAGTACATTTCAGTCATTTTCCCAAATAGACCGATGTCATCAAAAGTGTAACTTCTTAAATAATCTGGGTGTAAACATTTGGATTTTCAGAAAACTTGGAAGTTTAATGCAAAAACAAGATTCAAACTGAAACATGCTGACATACACTACATTAAGCAAAACTTTACCAGGCTATCATCACTAAAACAATAAATTAAATGGAATATTTCTTTAGTTTCTGTACAATGTTTGCACTTTTTCCTTCTAACTGAAAATGAAGAAACAAAATATACTTTTTGCTGTCTCAAAGGGTACCTCAATTATGCACAAAGGCTTTTATTTGAAAGCCAAATTTATTATTTAAAATTAAAATAAATATTCTGAATATTAAAAAATTTTCTCAATAAACAGTACATACATAGCCCATTTTTACCACATATGATTATCTTAAAAATAAGTAGAAAATAGAATTAATGTTTGTCTACTCGTACTTCCAAAAACTGAATAAGAAACACGAAATAGAATAGTTAATTCTACTATTCATAACATCATATCAAATATCAATGAATCCCTAAATTCCTTGGCTGACACATTGTTCTTTTCAAAAAGAATGGTGCACAGGCCAAGAATTGTACAATTTTCAGCATTTTGTCAAATTAAATCAATAATCTATAGTGCTGAAAATCTCAATTTCCTTTTAAACTTTTCACAATTATTATGGATGAAATCAATTTTCAAAGATTTACCAGATTGCCAAGAGTTATCCATTTCATGTAAAACCTGTTTCATTTCTTAATTTAGATGTCTCTATTTAAACCTATTTTTATATTTTCAGCATAAATATACCATGTTATTTTTTCTGTTAAAAATATGGCACGAAAAGAAGAAATGTGAAAAATTTTCAGTGCCTAAAATACATGCAAAGTATTTTCTTATTTTGATGAATATTTTTTAAAACCATTTTAATTTAAGAGTATTTAAATGTATATTAAACACAAGGCCTGGATTAAAATCTAGGCTACACAAGTTGCAAAAAGGCATTTTGTAGCCAAAGGGTCCAAAATGAGGGAGTAACAGGAAATGTCTAGCTGCATCAAGTACTAAAACGAAGATAAAATGCCTTTTTTTGGCTCCCTCTGATGTGACGTTGTGCTCATCCTTTCAACATCTAGAATCAACCTATAACAATTCTTTCATGCATGTGCTGCAATTTAATAATGGAGTTCTAGATTATATAGACAAAAATCTGCAGAATCATTTAGCTCCTGTTAAGTCACCTTCAAAATTGTCTTTTGACTAGTGTCTGAATGCCTTCGAAATTGACAGTATTTCAAATTTGATGGGAAAAAAAAGGCCACTGTTTCACCAAATTTTCATTTTCAATTTAATGTGTTTCTCTGCCTATTTGATTTTTTGCTACCAACTAGTTTTTTTAAGAAAGCTCTTTCATTTTTGTACATATAACCCCTTGAGCCCTTTTATCTCTTGGATTGCCATTTTAAGTAGATCCTGGTTTCTTTCATTCTTCAAAGTTGGGAAGCTGTTGAGTAGTCATATTTCTCTATTTTAAAATAAAAAAATCTGATGTGTACACCACGACTTCCTTGTACGGAATATTAAATTATACATTTTGCATTTCATTTAAACCTTTTAGATTTAATTAAATCTACTTCATCGATAGAGCATAAACCACAATAGAATAAATGCACTCTTTAAAATTCACTATATTTCTTTACCACAGCGACACTCTGGCACTACATCACATTTAACAGCATTTACATTTCATTCATAACTCATTAGAATGCACAAAAATTATGTATATCATCTGGAGAATTATCTAATCGTTGCCACGATGTTCTATACAAATACTATAATAAATCTAAAAAGATATGTAAAAGAAAAGAAGAAGAAACAGTTTCTCATAGACGATTCAGTATTTCTCATTTGATAAATTCAGTTTTCACTTCGCGAAAAGGCAAAAATAAATAAAAAAAAAATATCTATAGTAAAAATTAAGTAAATCTTAAACAGTTATTTCCTCGAAAAAATTCCAGAATGATATTCCAGAATTAACTATGATTTAATTCGCAATAATAAAAGGCGGTGTTAACTTTGTTGTTACGAAGCTTAGTTTCTCTATATTGGCAACAAATCCAATATTATCCTAAGTTTCGAATGTAAACGAATATGTCCACCATGAGAAAAATTATTAGGCTTAGCTGCACTTAAAAAAAATTTAAATTGTTAATAATTCTACAAATCTTGCATGCAGATTTACTAAAGGCATAAAAACTTTAACCGGAAGATACGAACAACATACTTCAGCAAAAAATGCACGATTTACCAACACATAAGAATAAGAAAACTGAGCTCACTGAGATAAGTAACAAAGTGGATATATATATACACATAACTTTATATACTTTTGGCGCGACTGAGTGCAACCAAAATAAGAGGTGGGCATCTACATATTATAGCAGTCCTATATAAAAGATTTCAATGCTCGAGGCTACTCTTTTTTGAGTTCTGCGAGATAGATATACTGCACAAAACAAACAGAAAGAAAAAAAAGGGGGTGGAGGCAGTTCTATATCTCCCGTCCTACTGAGCCGATGGACGAAATTCAAATTGCGTTTTTCATGTCTCGTAAGCGTGATTTAGGATATGCATTAGATTTATATATAGCATTGCTCAAATATAGTATTTTGACATAAAATCGGACTCTTTCCAAAATGACATGCCAATTTTTTTCCATATTTCGATTCTATGACTCAAATTATGCCGAACTGCCAAGTTTTGTAAAAATCGCGCGAGTAGTTTTTCAAAAATTAGCTCTAAAAATTTTAGCTCCTCTATGCAAATTGAATTTGATATATATTTATTAATATCTTTTTTTATGAAAATTATTTAATTCCTTCTTACACAGTTCGTAATTTAGGTTCATTCCAAACAAAATTCGCCCATTTTTAATGATTTATTTTTAAAATTTGTATTTTTAAATAATTTTTCGGAAAAAATTTTTAATTATAACCTATAAAACTTTCACACTCATCTTAAAGTAGATTTATTTCTAAGCACACATTAAAAAAATTAGTTTTTATTCAAAATTTAAGGTACACATGGATTTACATACTGGTATGTTTTGAAATTTGGCATATTGGTCATAAGCGATAACAATGCCAAATGTGGTTTACGCATTTTGTCAAAAATTACTTGAAAGTAGAATGTTGTGACTTTTTTTCCTCTTATCCACAATGTAAAAAGGCAGGAACTATGTGACTTTTTTCCCTCCGCTGCACAATGGAAGGGAAGGAAAATAGGTTGCCACATATTAAGAAGTTCGCCAAGTGAATTATTCTTGGCTCAAACTGGAAAAAATTTGCCAAGTTAAATTTATGAATTTCTCCGTAAATTTCACACCAAATTTTACAAAATTTAACATTTAGGCATAATTTGAATCGTAGAATCAAAATATAGAAAAAAATTGCTATGCTATTTCAGAAAAGGTCCGATTTTGTGTCAAAATACTTATGTTAGAATGACACTATATATAAATCTAATATATATCCTAAGTCGCACTTTCGAGACACGAAAAACGCAAGCTGAATTTCGTCAATCGACCCATCGACCCAGTAGAACGAGAGATACAGAACTGACCCCCTTTTTTTGTGCAGCGTACATATATACTCACAGACGCCATGAAAAAATCTCTTCAGAACCCATTTTAAATCAGTTTTATTATTTT
>KK116368.1:258580-294793 GCA_000611955.2 Stegodyphus mimosarum
TTTTTTTTTTTTTTTTAACTTTGAAAAAACAAAAGATCACTGCCACTTCTAAATTCTCATATTACTCATGTTACATTGCTTCTAAATATTAAATGCAATCCAGAAACTGGAAGGCCTAAAAAATTTTAATTTCTGAAATTGATACTTATGAAAAATCTATAAGATGTCAAGTTTCCAATCTGGACAATTTTTTGACATCTTTTTCAAAAAATTAAAATACCAGCATTCACCATTTTGTATACAGAAAGCCGATTTTATAAACTTTTCTACTTCAAAATCCATCTATACATAAATAAATAAATAAAAAATAAAAATAATAATAAAAAAAACATGCAAATGCTACTTTTCGTAAATTAATTCAAAATAAATTTTTGCATAATGTCAGGCATATAGTACAATTTACTAACACTTATTCAAAATGTAGTCCTCTACACATTTCAGCAATTTGCCTTTGCATACCTTTTATGAATTCAAAGATTCTGAAAAGTTATATTTGCTCCCATGATTTAATTTTATAAATGATATCAAAAGTGCTTTCAATAAACACAACAAATTTCTAATTTTTAGTTATGATATATCTTTAGTGTATAAAAAAGGTTAAGCAAAAACTGTCTGCCTAGTGTACTAAGTCCTCTATTTGTATACTTTTGCTATACATTCTTTTTTACGCGAACCTGTTATGAATTCACAGATCCTGAAAAGTTGAATTTGTCCTTATTTAATATTGTAAATAACATCAAACCTGATTTCAGCAAATATCCCAAATTACTAATATGCAGAATAAATTTATAAAAACAAAATGTTAAATAAAAAGTATCTGCCAAACACATCTTCTAATAACTGTTATCTTTTTCACTGAATATGGTAAACATGAAGACTATATATGGGAAGTGATACTGTTAAGTAGAACTTCCTAACAAAAACTGATTCATATTTATATTACATAAAAAATAAATAATAATCAAAATCGAAATTACCCACACAGCCTCTCATTTCACAACAGGATGATTTTTTTTCTTTTTAACTTGAGAATTACCTTTTGCAATTTAAAAGAGAGGGGGGGAGAGAAATTTGTTGCACAAATCAAAATTCAAGAAAATAGCTTAATATGACAGATTAAGTTAACATGTGGAGAAAAGAACAATTAACCAAGAGTCTAGTTCAGGCACTGGCATGTTTATGTTCCAGTTTTGACCAGAATATATTAAAATAACTTATGCATATAATGTTTTTAATTTCCTTGCATCAACACAATTCAGATATTCTCAACATTGTTCTGATGGATTACATGTAACTCATATAAGCTATTTCTCAAATATTTTCCATTAATTTTGTTTTCTTTCTAGGAAATTTTAATTTTCCCTTTTAAAAAATTACACTGTTTGCCATACAGAATACTTTCTTTTACTTTAATAAAAACATCGAATTTTACAAACATTTTCCCAAATATGCTCCATGAAAACTCGGTTCATGAGAAACACAATTTCATTCTCCAACAACATTCTTATTTCACGATTGGATGAAACGAATTTTTTTTAATTACCTTCTTTCGCAAGAAAAAAGGAGGGGGAGAGAAATTTGTTGCACAAGTCAAAATTCAAGAAAGTAGTAGTTTAATTTGATAAATTAACATACAGAGAAAAGAAAGAAAGAGATATTGCTTGAAAGTAATGAAAAAAAATTGCAGCAGAATAAATTTCAGCTTTTCATACACATAAAACTGTATTCCATATTATTTTTCAATGTATTTAAAAGATAATGCTGAGTACTACAACTCTATCTAACTGGGTGATTGCACATCCATTTCAAAAATCCTGAAAATTACCATGGATTAAAAATTCACTGTAATTTCAAACAATTCAGAATATTGTGACATTCATACATGCATGTCTACTGCTTACCCAAGGGAGAGATACTGGGTTTGGCGTGCTGCCAAGAAAATGGAACAAGCCAAGGGGGAGAAAGGAAGGTCTGGAGGGATGGAAAAATACACTTGCTTGGAATTTCCTTCAGTAGTCTCAGAGTGTTCTTAGCTTTTCCCTTTTGCGCTTGTTTAAATTTAGTTCTTTCCATCTCAAGATCGTTGTATAAGTCACAATTAATTATTGTCTAATACTTTTGTGTTTTTTGTTTGATATTTTTGCTCATCGATTTATTCCAAACACAAATTTAATTTACAAAGCTAATTGTAGCACAGGAGATTACCACGGGCAAATGAATTCGAATATATTTGAGAAATGGGCAACAGAAAAATTGATTCCGAATTTACCAAAGGATTCAATTGTTGTAATAGACAGTGCAACTGAACAAGCCCCCAAATTCATCTCATAATAAGCAGAGTATAATCGATTGGCTTACTTCAAACAATATTGTGTACTCACCTAACATGCGAAAGATGGAACTGTTGAACATTGTTAAAGAACATTTGCTACAAAAAAAACATAAATTTGATGTGTGACATAAATGCTATAGAGTATGTTTGGGCAGATATCAAACATTTTATTCGTGCACAAAACATAACGGCAGATATAAATATGGAAAAACTCTTAAAGCTTACTGAACACGCTATAGAAAATGTTACAATTGAAAAATGGAAGAACTATTGTGCACACGTAGAATGCTTGAAAAACGCTTACTAGGAAAATGATGGTATACTTGAAGAAATGTGCGACTCTTTAGTTATTTCCTTGGACGATTCAACAGAGAACGAAGATTAAATTTCCAACTGAAATATTTTTAATATTGTTTTTGCATAATTGCTTAATGAAACCCAAAGTAAGAAATTCTTTAATTTTGTACTATTTTAAAGACTTAGCAAATAAAGCAAATAATTAATTTTTAATGTAAATAATTAGTGTAATTAATTTTTCAGACATGTTTACAGCAATTATTTTAGCTTACAATCGTTAAAATAAATTCTAAAAATTTATTATACATGTGTTTTTTATTCTGTGTGTGTGTATGTTATTCTCGTGATAATTTTAACTGATTTTTGTTCAGTAATTTTCCATTTTATGCATCTCCCCTTTATACGTTTTGTTTTTATTTATTCTTGTCGACATTTAAGCAAGAGACTCTTTGTATTGCACAACAGAACTCATCCGCAGCTACCCATCTTCCCTATTTTCACTCCGAGAAACAAATCGGAGTGATCAGTAAATCACGTGACCAGTCTCTTTCGGCTGGCAAAAGTACAAACAAATTTTCAAATAACTTCATTAGTGAAGCAAAAGGCACATAAAAATTTATTTTACTACATCATTTCACAGTTTTTCGACTTTTTAACATTAAAAAAAAAAATTGGTAAGTTTAAGTTTTTTTTTTATTTTCAGGAGTAATTTCTACATTAATATTTTTCTTCGCTAACAATTAGAAATTCAGCATGATCAACATTACAATTTAAGTAGACAATGTTTTCAAATTAATCATCGAAAATAAGATTAGAATTAAGTAGATTGCTGATAGAGATAAGGAGCTGCTAGCCAAATGAGAATGGTTGAGAATTTTAGTAAGCTGCATAGCTATTCCATAGATCAACCCCATAACAGTATCTTGTGAGAGACATTTTACCCACAAATTTCAAATAAATTTTTGTTTAATATGAATAAATAATATTTCACAGATTACACAGCATCTAGGCTATCAATGTTTAAGAATATTCTAGCCTGTGTCATAATATCACCTTTGTGGCTCTATGGAAGCAAGTTAATTCCAAGGTTTAAATCTAATAAAATCTTCAGATGAGACGCTACAGCCACGCCCATATGATGCCTTCCTCTTATGGGGGAATGCTGCTGAGCATGCTTAGAATTGCAGATCAGGTTAACTAGGCTGGCTAATCTAAGCTACTTAAGTTGTTTGAAGCTCAGTGTTAATCTCGATTCCCGCTGTATTTACAATTTATGTGCCTCAATTTACAGGTCAAGAAACAACCACATCATTGGCAATGTGTACTGATTCACAAATGCAGCACAGGGAGGACACAGAACAAAAAAACAAATTCTGTGAATTTGCTTAGAACTTTGGCTTCTCCTTTGAACTTTAAATAGGCTAAAGGTTTTAAACTTATGTAACTTCTGAGTTATGAACCTGAGCGAATTTTGAAACAAAATTTGAGAAAGAATCTACATTTAACAAATACGAAAACGCTGGATTTGAGAAAGTAAAAAAATTTAGAAATCCAGCTATACCTGGACCACAATCACCCCTGACATTATTAAACAATAACTATTAAATCCTCAACCTATTTTTAAAAAATTATTTCGGAATCTAAAAATTGGTCTGTCTGTCTGTCACAATTAATGATTTTAATGTATTAAATATAAACATACAACAAAACGATGCATATATAGTTTTATTTTTACTACTATTATATTAACTGAGTTAATCATTGCATTCTTTGTTTATTTACCACCTTGAGATAACAGGGTTCGTACACATTTCAGCGCACTGAAATTAAGTACTTTTAAGGATCATTAATGAAAAATATTAAGGACCTATGAGCAAATGGGAACTGAATAAATTCAATTAAAAATATTATCTATGCCTGAACTTCACTTTTGTAATACTATCCTAAAAAAGTAGATTCATAAGTAGGATGAATTATTATTAAACATGAATTAATTAACAAAATTATTAATAGGTTTGAGAATACAATCGACTTTATAAAATGTATCAAGAAGCAATAAATATTTTACACTTATAATAGATGGACATATTTGAAAGAAGATAAATGACATTTTATTTATGTTTTACTAACAGTTAGCTTTATTCATTTATTTTATTTATTTATTTATTTTTTTTTTTATGTTTCACTTTTGTCACATACTTACAGTCTAGAGGTTTAGCAAACAGCAGGTAGATTTTATGCCTAGCGGCATAGATTAAAATGAGAATTACAATCATAATCGGCATGATTCATAACAAAAGATCGCCCTGTCCCCGCTGCTTCTTGCCTACAGAGAGACCTGATGATTAGAACAGACCTAGAAAGCCTGATGTAGGCCCGGTTGGCAAGTTTAGAAAGTTAATTGGGCTCTGTCTGTCGCAGTTAGTTTCGTAGCTTTGTGTAGAGTTCCAGGGACTGTAATCCAGTTAATATACTCTACGGTTCCAATAAGCCACTAAAGCACCACAGGTGATAAGTTGTTTTGTATTGTTTTAAGTCTCACTAGATGCAAAGCTTAAGTTTTACATTACTTTTTACATTTTTGTGTTTTATCTTGTGACCACGGTAAAGATTAATGAAAGGCAATAGCTCGCTTTAATATGCAGAGATAATTTTTAAAGGTAAGCAGTTAGTCATAAATAATTAGATTAGGTAGTTAGATAACCTTAGTCATTATGGATTTACATGGCCAATATGAAATTTTATTTATTTTTTAACAATATTTGTTAAAAAAGCCCTATTAAAATCCCAACCTAATAAAATTTCACAGTTTAAAATATTTGTAATTTATGACATTGATTCTTAAACGGCATTAGGATAATTACATATTAAAAGCTACAAAGCATTTATGTTTTGTAACAACACTCAAAAAATATTTATGCGTCTTTTAAATTTGAAGCCTTCCCAGACATTTTGGCTAATTTAAATCGATTCTCCTTCTCTTTGAGCATCTTTTCTAACAATCAGAAAATTGTCTCAATGCGCAAACCGGTGTTCTCACTAGTTTCTGCGTGCTTTATCTCCTAACTTGTCAACCTCTGTACAATATAGCTATGAGGGTTTACTTGATCTGGTAAAGGTTAAATAGTCCAAAACCTCC
This sequence comes from Stegodyphus mimosarum, assembly GCA_000611955.2. Classification (NCBI taxonomy): domain Eukaryota; kingdom Metazoa; phylum Arthropoda; class Arachnida; order Araneae; family Eresidae; genus Stegodyphus; species Stegodyphus mimosarum. Next base: position 264,349 of record KK116368.1, read on the forward strand.
CGACAGATGTAAAGCAAATTACTGCTGTCTGAAAGTAACTAAAATGCCAGACAAAAGTTTAAATAAGCCTCTTATTTAAAAAGAACTTAAAACATAAAGGCATGTTCTGATGCTAACAAAATTAATTACAGCTCGTGGTGTTAAACAAGAACAGTCAAATTCAAACTAAAAATGGGACTAGCGGTCAAAGACTATAGAATTTAATTTTAATTTAAGCTGGTGCAGTAACTCTATCACATGAGGAAATAGAAATGGGAAATTATAGTAAAGGCTGAAATCATAAACAACTCCATAATTTACATAATAATAACTGTATATATATTTGGAGAATAATTTTTTTTATGCATTCAGTTTCTTTCTTCAACACATTTCCTTTCCATTTTAAAAATTTGGGATTTAATTAAGGATTTCTATTATTTAAAAAAAAAAAGAGGAAGAAGAAGAAGCATTTAAAATGTATAGAAAACGCTGCTAATTTTATTTCTTTAGCAAGATTAAAATTCAGAAGACATATGAGAAAACATTCAAATATTATGTTTTCGTTGTTCTTCCAGACGTTCTCCAAAAAGTATGAAATTTATTGCAAACTTTCTGTGAAATACATCCATTACGTGTTAATACCATGGAGACATTTTTCATTTTGTCACATATTACTGGAATCTTCTAGAATCGTGTGTCTATAAATCTTGCCTTCAAATCCTTCTAAAGTTTCCAAGCTGCAGTGTCTAAAATCCTAAAGAAAAATTATCCCTACCAATTCTGTAATAGCCAAAAGCGAAAAATACATTGAAAACAAAAAAGGGAAAAAGTGTAAAATTAATTTTATAAAGAAAACTTATGCATATTCTGAGACAATTACATGGGAAAAATCTGACTATGAAAAAATTAAAAATAAGACATTTTAAATTAATTACATAGCTAATTTATCTTTTATTAAGAACTGTTTCATAAATTCTGCTTTATAGCATTACAGCTTATTTTTCATATTCAAAATATTGTATAATAAGTTGTTAAAATGGAACTTTATACTATGACAGCGAAAAATAAAAATGTTTTATTTTAATGTCATTTTTTAAATATAGTTTCAATATATTACCATTCTTTTTATGAAATTTATCAATAGTACAATGTTTTAAAAAAAATCGTCGAAAAATTCCCAGATCTCGGAATTAAAAATTTTCTATAAAAACTGATTTTAAAATAGCCAAAATGTTGATAAGTCGTCAAATTTAGAGGTGTTAAATAAAAGAATTCACATTACCAAAAGCGAAAAGTTGTTTAAGAGCTCTTCATTAGAAGAAACGAATTTCGAAATGCTTATGTTTCACTTCTTGCTTAGAAACTCGAATATCCGACCATTTATATTAGAAATAGGAATAAATTATAACCACATATGTCAGTGAATCGCAAAAAATATTCTTCCAAAATGCTAATTCACAGTCAAAATGGCAGTCGTAAAAACAGACGGAAATTTCAGATGATTAAAATTAAGAACCCTTCGCCGCTTTTCACTGAAATTAAGCACTTTTAACAACCAAAAGTCGATTCCAAAAAAAAAACCTAAGGACTTTAATAACTTTTAAGGACTCTTAAGGGCAGTATGAACCCTGGGTAAGAGAGGATTAAAAAAACCGTAATACAGTAGAAAAATAAATTTTGGGCTCGATAACAACAGTTGCACGCTTAGGGAAAAAAATAAAGTTGCTGCAACATGCTTTTTGAAATGGCAGCAGTTTGGACCAGTACACTTCAAAGGCTAGTTTTGGTAATCCATATTTGATAAATGCATTAACCCCTTAACTGCCGCGGACGTATATACATACCTTACTCAGCAAATGCGTTAACTACCCCGGGCGTATATATACGCCTTTCTGAAATGCTATCATTTGCTTTGCGCTGTTACCAGTAAAATTATTCACAAAGCTTTGGAATGCAACACCACAATGACCTTGAAAGAATATGCAGAGGAGGATACTATTTCAGAGAAGGGGGGACAGACCTGGAGAGGGGGATGTTTCTGAAATGGTACAAGCAATGACTGGCCAGTTATTGGTCATCTTTCTGTTTGAGTAAAACAAATTTTTTATTGTCTGTCTGCCATTTTCGTTTACCTGTTTGTAGTACAGGATCGGACACCTCGGAATATGATATTACATTACGAAGAGAATTGCGATATTTTTCGAAAGATGCTCGACGTTGAGTACGACTTAATGTGAAAAACTTGCCTATGCCTCCTCCATGCTTTCCATTTAGGTATACTGATTTTACAAGGTATAACACTGAAACCTGATATTAGACTTTACTGGTTTAAAAATACATTGATGGAAGCACCATTTTTGCGGAACTTTTTTTATTATTCTTTGATTCTAAACATTAAATTTTGTATTTTGATTTTTTCTTTATTTTTGCAAACGTAATCAGGTTTTAGACAGCAAAACTTGCACTTATTTCCCCCCTAATACATTGCATAATGCGTGCCTGTGTAAAAAAACTATGGCACTGGGGGAGTGAATCTTGCACGTTTTCCGTGGCAGTTAAGGGGTTAAAAAAAAACTGAAATAATGTGTCTTTCATCTTATAAATTAATCATGCAAATCAAAAACATATGTGGAAGGATAAAACTAAATCTTCCATACTCACCATAAATGTAAATAATATACACATAAATTTATGAATATTAAGTAACAGAATGTTTTCAAAAATTAAATTTCAATAAATTAGATTCAAATTCCTTAGAGCATACAGATACGAGAACAGTATTTTTCTGAATTTATTGTGAAATTATTGTTCATAGTGTGCAATGCCTTAGTAATGCAATCAATCATGCACAATGCATTGCTTTTGGGAATGCAGCCTCCCTCCAAAGGAGGTTCTTTTGGATTATCTAATGATATTTCTCTTGTATGCTATTATATATCATCCATCAGTAGTATTGTTACGAATTTTGTACATAGATAGATGATTTTATTGAAACTATATGTGAATTGGTTATTTTTCTGCATAATGTAACAAGAAAATCTAGAGAGACAATGCTCTGCCAGAAAAATAAGGATACAGGGGGCAAGTCTATTTAACACTGAGTAAATAGCTACCTTGTTAAATAGGCTAGATATTGCCAAGCTGGCAATGGTTTTGGAGACTAATTTTTGTCAACAAACTTGATGATAATTTGGTGACAAACTTGCTGTATAACTGTAATGAGTACTGTAATTTAACAATTATAATTGATCTTCTATATAACTGTAACAGGAATACGGTTGTATTCCACCCTCATATGCCTTCCTGTAATTTTGAAAAGCAGAAAGTACTAGAAAAGTCTTGGCAGCTGGGTGAAATCTACACGAGACTGGACACACGTTAGTTTGAGTTGTAACTGTTAGCTCAGAATGACTACAGAGACCTTTGCCTTTCAGATGCACTTTGCATTCTGTTACGTTTAACGTTCTTAGTAGTTTGAAGTGCAACACATAAATTTAATAATTTTTTGGACTGCTCTTGATAAGCTGTATCAGTATTTTTGCGAAAAGTTCCAGAATTGCGAAATGTTTCTTTGCATAAAAATAAATCATATCAGGCTACCATCCATTTTGTATGTATTCAATCTATTACGAAGCCACACAGAACAGTATCAAGCAGTTTTTTTTTAAAAAAAGAGCTTCTTCATTTCTTTTAAGCAAAGAATCACATGTTGAAACTCAATCAAGTATATTCTGCTCTGTTAACGTATAGCATATATCATGGTGGCTTATAGAATAAACCCACTCTTTTCCAAATTATTATATACTTTTTTTTGGGGGGGGGAGACATTTAGTTTCTTCAATAAATCGAGAACTGTATGTAGGTGGATTCCCCCCCCCCAAAAAATTACAAGCATCAGCATTTAAAATGTAATTATTGTGAAGGAAATACTTTTCCCTCAGATTGTAGACATGTCTAGCAGAGGTTTTGTGGGTAGGTAGACACGTCAGAGTAATTGAAATGTCAACATGTTTAGAAAAGCAGTCTCACACTTAGAGAGAAGAGCCGTGATTCGTTATCCTCATCGAGTATTTGGAGTGTGGCCATACTGTTACTGACGATTGTTATTATACCACTTTGACAAGGTTATGTAAAGCCATCCGATGCAAGTACTCTGGCATGTTCAGCGGGAAGTCTGAAGTCACTCACCATATAGGCATCCAGTGACTAATTATTTTTTACGAAATTAAAGGAACATTTATCTGGAATGAGATTCTCTTCAGACAGTGATGTGAAAACAGCTACGGAGAACTGACTCACTGGGCACAGACATGACTTCTACCAAGCCGGTTTAAACAAGTTGGTCCTGCGTTCAGATAATGCCCAAACGGATTTCGTGACTAGTGAAAGATTTGATGATTTCGTGGAAAAATGATAGGCAAATATGCTCTTAATTCAAGGCCTCTTAATTCCCTTTGGTATTTCCTCTCAATTGTAAATAAATAATTTTTTATTATTCCTTGTAATCTTTTTTTGGATTCATCCTCATATAACATGGATTTTCAGCAACAGTCTTTTTTAACAGGTCCTTGTTTATACAGAACGGTTATTCAGAGCCACCGTGATCTTCAAGAATGAAAATTTAGCACTTATCAAGCCACTTCCGAACTGTATCATCGGAAAGAGTACGTTGCCCATATGCAGCATATATTTAGAAACAATCCAAATAGTATATTTTCTTTTTAAGTAAAACAGCGTAATATGACAAAAATGAAGTTATGAGTACTCTATTTTTAGCATTATATTGAAAAAAATTACATTATAACACATGCTAGAATTATGCAATACAAACAGAATAAATTACATTCGCTTTGATCACCCCTTGTAAAATAATTTAAAAAAAAAGGGGGGCTGTTCTCTTTAAAAAAAAAAAGAAAAAACTTCCCAAAGGAATTATACATTTGAATAACAGCATTATACTGGATTGTCAGGAAAGTTATTTTGTTCCCCCCTCCTCTTTTTTGGAAACCACCCTATGGATTAGCATTATTTTAGCTAGCCAACTTTATTCTAAATTATATTTTCATTTAATATTTTGGTAGCTGAGATTTCAAGGGTTATTTGTAAAAAACTTTTGTTTATTTCTATGCAACTGCACTTTTTTTTAAAGGGAGGGAGTCTTATGAAATATGGAAAATCAAAAGTAGCATTTTTGGCATATTTTGCTTTTCTATTGCTTAAAGGTAAGAATGCTGTTCAAGCAAGGAAAAACAAATTGTGTGATTATACAGAAGAATGTCAGTGCCAATGCTGGTTTACAGATGCACCACATTCGGAAGGCCAGTTCAAGCCAATGAAGACAAATTAAAGGTACTGACTGAAGAAAACCACCAAATAACATGAGAAACCACTAAAAGAACAAATTTGCTGAATTTATCCTTTTTTAAATGATGATCGGGTAAAATAAACTGGTTTCATTTTGAAGCTCAATATATGGGTTTACATGTTCTTAAATAAAGAAATTTGCTTTTCAAATACCTAAACAATAATACATCGTTTTAATCTTAAACGGGGATGAGAAACATTATTTACAGCAATGTCAAATGCTATTGATCACGGAAAGTAAAAGAGATAAGCTGCATTTCAAGTCAATATTAATTAACAATAAAAAAAGAAATTCATTCTTTCTTTCTTTCTTTTTTTTTTTTTTTTAAGTTTCTACCAGACTATTCCCCGATTCATTCAAAAGTGTACTGTAACCAGCTGAGCAGACTGACTGATAACCATCAAATAGAAAAAGTGTAACAGTTCATCATGATAATACCAGACCTCATGTGAGCTTGGTAACTAACTCATCACTACAGCTTTGGATGGGATGAACTACAGCACCAGAATATTTGCTAGATTTAGCATACTTGGATAATTACTTTTTTTGGTCTTCACAAAATTTTTTAAACAGTAAAATGCTTATTTCAAATGAAGATGTCACAAATCAACTGGATCAGTTTTCTGTAAGCAAAGGACACAGCTTTTATGAGCACTGCATTATGCTACTACTAGAAAGGTGTCAAAAGATATTTAAACAAAATTCTGTTCTGTTTAAGATTCGGACTTGTCAGGACTTCAGCGAATCCAGATTTGGATTTTTTCTGAATCATCATTTAAATCTAGTAAGATAACATGTAGAAATTATAAAATTAATACTATGAAATACTGGTTTAGAAAATAATGAAGCATTTGTGACTTTAAAGAAACCAAAATTTTCCCTTCCCCAAAAAAGCTTAACGTTTGCTTCCTTTAAATATTTCCTTCAGTGTAAGCCACCTTGTTTTAAAATTTCTTGTTCAATTATAAAGCCCCATTGTTCAAGTCCTGTAACTGGCACGCTGAGAATTCCCATTATCGAATCGAAATGTTTAAGGTCTCAACAACCTCTCCGTCACTTTCTTTACTATCATTGCAATATTTTCTGGATTTAGACAACCGATTCTACTGCCTGTTAGTTGATTCATGATAGGGACATTGCAACTGCAATTAAAAACTTCTATTGTATTATCCACATTTGTTCACAAATTCCATTAATTGGAAAATTTCACTTTTTGTTTGTGATATCTGAAAACCTTCAAATTTGCGGCTATCATCATAAAGCTTAGCTAACATCCAATATACACTAATGGCGATATATCATGAAATTGGCAACTAAAGACATGCTGTTCCACTAAATTTTGTCTTCTATCACATGCTGATGAAGTTAATCATGAACTACATTAGTTAAGTTACTTATTATGCTTATGCCCATTTCTCATACATGCTTAAGGTTTATCCGAGTCCTGAATAAATTCTCGCATATACTTAAGGCTTACCCAGGGCCATAGCTAGATATTTTGTGGCCCGGTTCAGTCTCCTGCGGGTCTGAAATTCTGCTGCCAAGCACCTCCATAGCTTCTAAAATATTTTGCCACTTTTAAACTTTGCATCCCAGTGCTTTCTCCAAATTTCAGTGATTTTCCCATCTCTTACTTTTGTTGTTTGGTGTTTCTATAAACTACAAAAATTTTTCCACCTGATATAGCCGCACCAACTGGCACCCATCCTGAGCTTGGTAACAAATCAGTTTTCTCCATTTAAACAGCATTAAATGTAACCTATAAGTATCATTTACAAAATCTATTTTTTACATATGGAACAAAATTTTTGTTAAATTTCTCCTTATCAACACTTCGCAGCAGAGTTAGCTGAAGTCTATACTCATCGTGATGTCAACATAAGAGGTTACCATGCTTTTTGATATTCAATTACTAGTATTAAAAACAAAAGTGTAGAAATTGTTGTAAGTCATTTCTCATGTTGCCATGTACTCAGGTCATGCGGAGATGAACTCAAAAAATACATCATGTTGGAGTCAGTACCGAAGTTAATTAAGAATCACGATCCTCGCGTTTTATTATGGAAAAACATCAAATGCCAAGCCTAAAGCATTTATAAATAATAATAACAATAATGGAAGGGCTGCTAGCGACCGGAAGGTCTGGATTTTAGATCATTCCATAGATTGTATAACAAAGGAGCGGAAAAAAACCTTTCTGAACAACCAAATATAAAAATCAATTAATAAAGCATATGCATTTTTAAATGATGCATCTCAAGAGATTTGGTCTGTTTTGTTTAATTAAGGCAAAGCATTCACAATGTTATTTATACTGCTTAGATTAGGCAAAGCACACGACAACTATCCGCCTAAGAGGCATGCTTCCGTGGAGCACCCTGCATCAACATTACACGAGCAAAAAACCACAAAAACCATACATGCAGCCAGCCTACTTGTTGGAATTTTAACATGGGTCAAATTACAAGGGTTTAACATATGTAGTCTAGAAAAATTTATGGTGTTTCGTATTTCAGGATAGAAAGAAATGATCTATCTGAGACTTGGACTGCTACATATTATAGTTAGGATTTTATTTCACATATTTTTATCTTATACATACACAATGAGTCCTAAAAAGTGGCTATGGCTCTATTTTCTTGAATACTAACTAGGTGTTACAGATGCAACAGGTTAAGCTACCGTGGTGGGACAACTGCTATCTACGTTAAAAATGCACTCCAGCCATGTTTTATTAGCGAGGATCGCAGGCATGGACATGAATTAATCACCATTTCGGTTCTTCTTCCAGTTTATGGAGTAATGCATTTCTTCTGCATGTACAATGCACCTGACAAAGTATTGGACCTAAGTATTTTTGTTGATATTCTTCCCACAGACAAACCCATTATTTTAGCAGGTGACCTGAATGAAAAAAAAAAAAAAAGGATAATGGAACTCCAGATACACCAATAGAAATGGTGAAAAATCACTGAACTTTATTGTAAATCACCCTATTTATTTTTATGCTCCATCAGAGTATACTTATCTACCTAGCACCCCACACAGAGGTGATATACTTGATGTCATTATTTCAACTACCTCAATCAATACGAGTCTCGAGGTCAAACAAGACTCATCTGATCATGTTCCCATCATTGCTACTTTAGACACTACCAAATATGTAGAATCAGAGCAGAAAAACATTACTGACTGGTTTCTTTTTAGCCATCTACTCATCCAGAATACTGCTAACCATGTTAGACATACATCTATCCAAGATAATGATTTCAAAATCAACACACTCACATCAGAGACAAGATCAAGGAAAGGAATAAAATGAGAAAAAGATGGAACTTCACTTGGGATCTTCAGCTCAAGACATTTAACAAATTAAACAGAAACATCAAAAATTGCATCTCGCAGCACAAGAAAGAAAAATTCTTAACTATAAAGAGCCAAATGGCGACTTCTGGACCTTTGTTCGCAGGCTTAAACAAAAGCCTACTGTTAATAAGATAATCTACACAGATCAATAAATCACTTTAACTAATGTTGAAAAGGCTGACATTCTTGCAGACTACTTTGAGAAGCAATTCTCTCCCAAAAAGAGCCCTTGTGATAATAATTTTGTTAGCAAAATTATTTTATAAATGACTGGATAAATGCTCCCACGGCCCACAACTGCCCAGATTTTACCTCTCCCAAAGTGGTTTTTGAAATTACCAAAAGACGCGGAAAGTCCCGGGATACGACCATATTACCAATCTGGCAATCAAGTACCATCATCATGTGATTTACAAATATTTTAAATGCTTGCTTAACAAATTCTTACTATCCATAGTGCTGGAAACTTGCAAAAATCATCTTAATTTCGAAGCCAGGCAAGAAACCAGAAGGTTATAGATCGATAAGTCTTTTCCTAGGCTTAGGCAAGATTTTTGAGCAGATTATTATATACAGAATGTACCTTGACAAGCTCCCAATGGAACAATTTGGTTTCAAGCGTGGACTTTCCACCATAAAACAGCTCATCAGACTTACGCAGTTTGCTGGCGATGCGACTCATAATTAGCAATGTGTTACCCTCCTCATGCTGGACATGGTGAAAGCTTGACCCTGTCCATGTTGATAAGTTTTAGCATCCTATGAACGATAACATTTTTAACAAAGCTCTATCTTGTCCATACCTTCAAAACTTCCAGTGATTAAACTACATTTACTCGATAAAGATAAAAACACTCCTTACGCAGCTCACCTTACCACAGACACTAACTTTCCAACTTCATTTTCTTATAAGTTTCACATTCACCTGTACTATTACAAAATTGTATGACTGTATTTTATATCTGTATTATTTAATATGGTTAGAGTGTACAAAAGGGTGCCCTTTGGATTATCGCTAAGTTGTTTTTTCATTTATGGTAACATAAGTTAAATGTTACGGAAACCCTATTATGACATAATTGGTTGCGGTGAATTTGACTGATAAGAAAAGATTTGTGAGTGTTGGATGTTGGTTAGGAAGTAAGTTGCTTATTTTATGGTTTACATGGTAAAATGATTGAATGTGGTAAGATTAATTTGAAGTTTCTGTATGATTTGGAACGAAAGGTAAAAAACATTAATCGACTAGTGTGTAAATGAAAGTGGTTAAAATGCGCTTTAGCCCACTGCTTGGCGATGTTTTGAAAATCGCCAAATCGGCGCGTTTCTGCGAAACGTCTTTGCAATTAATTGTAACCTTCCCGACACGCTCCGCGAAAACCTATTGTAAACAAAACATAGAATTCTAAAGCATAAATTAGTATGGAAACTGTTGCCACAAAAAGATAATAAAATAATATGCAAAACGAACATTACGATCATTAAAATATTTGTCAGTTAGCTTTAAATTAATTATTTACATTTTATGTTGTAATACTTACACATTTTATGCCGTTACATAACCTTCCCGACACGCTCCGCGAAAACGTAACCAAAATGGCATCCAAGAAAGAAGGAATTTTTTTTTTAAAAGGGCATTAAAATTACAAACGATACCATGTACACACCGTTCCGTTTTAACTTAAAAAAAAATCTGAGAATTGCCCAACGTAGGCAACGTACACAAATCAACAAAATAAGCTAAAATAACGAAAATAAATTACAAGAAAATGCCATGTGCACAACGTTCCGTTTTAACTTAAAAAAAAATCAGCGAATTGCACAATGTAGGCAATGTGCACAAATCAACAAAATAACCAGCTTTCAAACACCAATCAATCACGGCATGTTTCCCTTGCACTTCCAATAAAGTAATAAATGTACATGTACATTCACTCACCTCTCTCAGCATCACAGCTAAATCCATAGCGACTTGGTATTTAGCGAAATATACGTACGAAGATAGCACACACTCAATAGAAAAACACCGCATTCAAAGAATAAAACGAGAACTGAAATAACTACTCAAATTAACACGTAAGAATTTCAAATAAACCGCTACGTCATCTCACATTACCAATAAAACCATTCTTTATAAAATAGGAAATACGCATGCGCGAAAACTACATGTTTCCATAGCTTCAAAATACCCAGTCAGCCATGTTCGCGGATATACGGAGTTACCCATGTTGGCGCGTTTATTGCTCATTCAAAAACAATCGCCGCCAAGCAATGGGCTAAAGCGCATTCCAACCATGAAAGTTTACTTAGTAGCCATTATAAGTGTCCTGTTTGTAGGAAGGAAATGCGTATGGTCGAACGTCAGAGGACACTGGCATTATAGAGGATATTGTTTACACTTATTTTTGTAAATTTATGTGGCGATGCCAGTAAATAGATTCCAGCCCAGATAATTTTAGGAAGTTTTTGGATTAAGGAATTTTGTTTAACTAAAGACACAGAAATTTCTAAATAAGGTAAGCGGATTTCCTTTGTATAGTGCTAAGATGAATTTCCTTTTTTTAATGTCATTTCATTTTTCGATTTAAAATGTAGTTTATTGAGATTATATACTTTTTTGTTTCGCTCTAGTGTAGAATTAGTTGGCTGCTCCTTTGAATTTTAAGTGAAAATAGATCGATGTGTACATGGACAAATTCAAGGGAGTGCGCGATTATCTGATTTCATTTTTTAAGTGAAAATAAGTCCTGTGTACATGGATACCAAGTTTGTGCAAATCTTTGACTTATTTTAACTTTATGTAGTAGCAATTTTTACACCCAAAATTGCCGTTACACAAAGCCAAAATAACAAGTCAAAAGAACTGCACAAACTCGATATCCATGTACCACTAAAAATCGCCAAGAGGCACCCATAAATATGTTTACTTTTAATGTATTTTTAGTAATGTACTTGTAGTACCAAATGTATGTTATTGCGCTTAAGTAACGGTAAATTACCGTGTATGTATTTGTGCCTCTCGCTGCTCAGTCTGATAATCGCTTGCCTCTCCAATGCTTGTTTTTGCTTGATTCTGAGCATTTTGACTCTTGGTTGCCCCTCTCTTCTTCACCTCTGACCTTCTAATGGCTTAGCTGGCCTGATAGCACCGGATCACAGATTAGATTATAACAGCACTTCTCAATGCTATCAAGGTCTGACTATATTTGAGTGGAAGATCACACAATCATATACATAAATCTGGATTTCTCCGAACTACATTATAACAATTATTAATTCCTATCTAACAGATAGACACTTCCTTCCTTGGTATTTAGATTTAACAAAACAAAATACAAAAACAGAAGAAAAATTATACGCCTTTCATTCGATCCACATATGCAAATAATATTTTCAAAAACTGAGCTTCGTTGCAAAAGAGAATCAGTCAAATCACTAATGAAAATCAACTTGAAAATTTTTAAATTACGCACAGGGCTTTCTGCTGTTATCTATTCACTGTTAAAAATTCATAAAACGTGAAAATCTGAAAAAAATAATAAGAAATATGTAAAAAAAAGTTGAAATCTACAAATGCGAACAACAAATGCGGGAACTGAACATAAATCAACGTAAAAGCAATGGTTGCAACCTTCGAACAAACGAATACGTTGAATCTAACGGGTTACCAGGTTTGAACTATTATTGCCAATGTTGGCGGTGTTTACATTTACGGGGTGCTTTGTGGAAGAAAACACATAGTTTTTGCTCTAACAATGGCAGAAATTGGTTATAACTGCTAAAATCAGCAGAAAATGGCAGCTTGTAAATTTTCATTTGTTGGTAATGATTTCAGACTAGTTATGTTGTTTTCATTCTTAAATATTATTTTGGCAGCATCGCCTTTTTTTTTTTTTTTTGATAAATCAATGGAATTAAAGGAAATTTCTCTCTGGGATTTATTTATTGTTTTTGTATGCTATTTGTTATTTTTAAAATGATGATAATTTAATATTTCTTTTCATTATGTTAAGAGCGTACACTGAAGCTTCAACTATTCTCATGCAGCTGTTATCATGACCAGCATGCAATGTTGAGTGTGCAATTATCTGATGTTCTTTTCCTAGCAAAAACAGATCGCAATGTACATGGCAAGAACAGAAGCACAAAAAAATTCAGAAAGATGTCTTTAAAAACATGAAGTGTTATTTTTTAATGAATTGAATCTTTCTTCTTATTTAATAATAAACGTATGCATTTTAAACTTTGTTTTCTTTTGATATGTTGATAATGTTTGCTGGTTTATAAAAACAATAAGAATTTAGTAATTAAAAAAAAAAAAAAAAAAGGGTGCAGGCTGCCAACTTGCATTAGATAAGTAAATTTTGCCTATTTTTTGCTTTTGTACTCAATAGCTTATCATAACGAAGAACATACAATTATATAGATCACATATAAGTCTGGTTATTCATACATCTACACTAAGTTTCAAAATCTAAAACTAAATTTGTTGAAGATGAGTTTAATGTTCTTCGACCATATAACACAAAAGCAAAAGGCTGTAAGAAATGCTATCAATTATAATTATGAATAGTTCAAATTAATCCAAAGCTATGAACTTTATACTGAAGCCAATATTCACCTTGTACTATGGGAATTCAACACCTCAGCATATAACTCGATAAAAACTAAGAATACTAAGAGATAATTTCTAATAGTTTTTAGAGGTGTGCGAGTTTCTTAAGAATCAAGATAATCATTTATCATGCGATCGCACTTCAGTACTGCAATTTAAAAAAAAATTGCTACCTCAAGTTATAGACGACTTATAACTAATTTAGTGTTTTAAAAAAAATTCTCAAAAAGACAAATTCCCTTGAATAATGGTAGACCATTTAAATAAAAACAGCATGAAAATAAATATAAGAAAGACTTTCATTAAAGAATTGCTACTTTAAATCATTATATTACACATATATCACTTCATATAGAAAAGGAATATGAAAAATTTAACAAAAATAGATGATTTCTTAAATTAAAATTTATGATGAATTCTGTTTTGAATTTTAGTTTGAGGGAAAAAAATAAGATGTAATATAATATACACTAACAAATGATTTTAGTAAAAGTAAGAACTTATATCTACACCTGACTTTTAAAAATTTATGATTAAAGCAACAGTCATATTTATTGTTGAGTTATACAGACACAGAACTGAAAAAGAAACTGGAAGATGAGAAAAAAAACATGCATTAAAGTAATCAAATGGAACTACCTTACCTCAAGACACTTGGTTTATTTCATATTCATTACTTCTTTTAACTTCTCAAAACTAAAAAACAAAACTTTTCTTCAAGTGTACAGATGAGAATTAATCACACATTTTCCCATTTCAGACAACCTTTTATAACTTTTTGTGAAGATTACATACATGTAGGACGAGAATAAAATATATCTAGTGAACATCTGAATTTCAATGAGGAGATATACAATACTTGCGCTTCATAAATATGAATCATCAATTACTTTCAGAAGTACACCATAAAATAAAACAAGCTTCAATACATAAAATATTTCAGTTATTTCCTTAATAATAAGTCATTCTTCTTTGTCCACTGCCACTACTGGGAGAAACAATTCGCTCGTGTACTCTTCGGTCATGTTTCCAGTCATCTCTTGGTTCTCGTCTTGAAGAGGAGGAATGTCTCTCTCGCTCTCTGGAAGAGAAGTTCCGTCTATTACCATCTCTTTCTCGGAAATCACTTCGACTGAATATTTGACGATCCTCTCGGGTACGTATAGTTACTTCTCGTCGCAAATCTCTGTCTCCAAAATCAGCATGCAATGGTGGCTCCAATGATTTTTGGCTGGCATAACGATCAGAACGACTCTCAAAGTCATGCCTACCAAAACTTGTACGCTCTCTTGAAGCATAATCATAACGAGATGCACTTGGCCCTTCTGCATGGAAACGTCCTTCATAGCGAGAAGCAGACTTTTTTCTTTCTTCCCAAAAGGAATCTGGATCTCTGTCTACACGACTGAAAGATCTTTTGCTGCTTCTTCTGATTTCCGCTTGTCGCCTTAATTCTTCCCTTTCACGTTCAAGACGTTCCCGTTCCAATCTCTGTTTCTCCCTTTCAAGTTTCAATATTTCAGCTCTTTCACGTTCAAGAATTTCCCTTTCTAAACGTAATTTTTCTTTTTCTCGTTCCAGTCTGTATGCTTCTTCTCTCTGTTTTCGCTCAATGTATTTATGGCGTGATATCTCTGCCAGTCTTCTCCGTTCAGCTTCTCTTTTCTCTCTTATGAGGTCTCGTGGATGAAGACGCTCATCTCTTATCTTAAAACTGCCTAGACTTGTTCGTGACCTAAAACTAGAACTTCCAAATCCTGATCTGCTAGAAAATGGTCTCGCAAACGATCTCCTAAAAGGGCCATAACGAGACCTTTCACTGAAAGGACGAGTACGTATTCCTGAAGGCCTTTTAAGTGACCCGCGCACATCCTTTTCTTTATGCTCTTTTGACTTGCGATCTTTATCTCTTGATTTACTTTTTTCTGAAGGCTCACTTTTCTCATTTTTGTGTTTGCTTGCTTCTTCAGCAGAAGGTTTTATGGATTCTGAAGATTTCGCCTCTGGTTTAGGAGTGACCTTTTCTTGATTTGCTGAAGACTTCGAAGAATCTACAGTAGATTTTGTTACAACAGTTTCCTTCTTTACTGTCTGTTTCTTAACTGTGACAACTTTTGATTCTGCCTTTTTTATTAAAGTATTTGGCTCACTTTGCGTTCTTTCAACAGAAATAGTACGACCATTCAATTCAGTGCGGTGAAGATTTTGAATTGCTTTAGTTGCATCTTTACTTGTTGCCATTGTAACAAATCCATAACACTTTCCAGGGGTTTGTTTGGTGCTTTTAACTATTTTTACAGAAACTACTCTTCCTTGCTTACTAAAAAGTGCCTTAATATCAGCTGCTCTAGTTGTATTTGGCAAACCAGTGATCCACAAACTTTTGCTTAACATACTTGCATTTTTTAATTTATCACTTTTACCAAGTACTTTCAAAACTTTTGCTGATACAGTTGCAGATGCTTCCACATTTTTTAATGGTGTACTTGATTTAGTTTTTTTTTCTTTAAGTTCTTCATTTGTAGACATTTTTGAAGGTTTCACTGGACTACTTTGATTCGAACTTGGCTCCCGTGTGGAAGGTGTACTTGTATCATCAGTTGTCTCCAAATTCAGCACACTTGAATTTTCTTCTGAATTCTTTATATTTTCATTATCACTATTTTTTAAAACATATTCACTACTCTCTTCTTCAATTAATTGAGTTTCTTCATTCAACCGTGATTCTTCTTCATTTAACTGGGCTTCTTCTTCATCAATGGAGATCTGCAAAGTTACATCATTAGATGAATTCTTTTCCTCATTATTATAATTCTCATTTATTTCTTCACTAACATCATCAACACAGCCATTTGCATTAGGAGATTGAGATTTCTTTTTCTTGTTCACAGGACTCCTGCATACCGATGATTCGCAATTTATTTCAAAAGTAAATTCATCAGGATCTTCCCCTTCATCAATAAGAGCATTCTTTAATCTTTCTACCAACACTGATTTTACACCACTTTTATCAAGCTCTCGTTTTTCTAATTCGGATTTTAAATCCACTACTTTCAAATCTACTAATTTCACATGAATGTTCCCATTTTCTTCCAACTGTACAGTAATACCGTCCGATGATGTCTTCATATTTGCATTTTCAACAGCGGCGGACATCTTCGAAAACAGGAACGATAACTTCAAACACTTATAAAATAATCTTCCAATATGTCTTCATGTATATAAGTAAACAGATATATACTTCTTCTCAGCGCCGCCCTTCTTGACGTTAAAAATTTCAACGCTTTAGTCACCGCATCCATACAAATGGCGCCAAGCGTAGGAAGTAAGAAGTGGAAGTCATCTTCCTCTACCGACTGAACAAGCCATCGAAATGGTGACAAAAAAATAATAAAGTATCAAATCATGCTGGAGCCTCTATTATTAGGTTTAGCATTTCCTGTTTGGTATTAATTAATCAATTGTTCTAGAATTTTGTTCTTCTATAAATCTGGAGCCCTATTTTTTTTTCGGGGTGGGGGAATGTTGGGATTAAGGAAATTTATTACCGTTCTAGGTCAACAGTCTAGGTACCCAGCATTATTCATCATTGACACATACGGATTGTATAAACATATTATTAATCTCTGTTTGGTTTTAAAGTGAAAATAAATCGTATATAAAGAGAAGTTCGAATTTCGAATCAAAAAGGCGCCGTAAATGTATTATATACAGATAATTCAGAAAAACACACGATAACAACTTAATTAAACACATATATATATATATATATATATACCGGGTGGCTATAATTAAACTGACAGTGCTCACAATGTTCTGTAGCGCGATCTATTTGCGAGAATAACGCCACATTTTGTAGGAAGATTAAACAAGACGGGGGGACGAAGGATTCCGCGAAAAAACAAGTTAGTTCCACAAGTCACCGCTAGGGGAATATTTGGCGCTGTGTAATAGAAAACACAGTGTTAACAAATGCAAATTAATACGGAATAAAATTACTTTTTATTATGCATATTTTCTGATCCTAGTGCAATATGGCAACACTTTTAAAAAAGCGTAAAATCTACATAAACACCGATAAAGTCTCGTGATCTGCAATATCACGTACGCTGAGCAGAACAAGAAGTTCTTTATTCAAATTTCACGTTACATCCATTGGTACAGTGCCAGCTGCTTGGGTTTTAAAAGGCAATGTGTTACGTTTCGAATCAATCGAATTGAAAGTTTATGTGCAATATCTCTTTCTTTAGTCGAGCGTGCGTTACTGGTCAAATTCTTTTACCTCAACCAGTGCAACGCGTCAGCCTCTCTTCGTGCTTTTAGAACGCACAAAAAAATGCGTAAAGATAACGGTCCTGTGTCAGTTAATGGGCTAAAGCAATGGTTGCGACGTTTAAGAAAACAGGTTCTCTGAATGTTCAGTCAGGCAGAGGACGAAAACCTGTACCACAGGCTACAATCGAAGCAGTCGCAACGGCGATTGTCGACAGAGGACCAGACAATATTGCTGCCACCTCTAGCGCTCGTGGAGTAGTTTGGAATATGGATATGCTTTACAGTGCGGTATGGAAAATCTTACGAAAGATTATCAACTTCTGTCCGTACAAGATCAGCCGTGTACAGGAGTTACTGTAGCCCGACCATGATAAGCGATTGACTTTTGCTCTCACCTTTCTTGCCAGAATGGAGGTGGATGCTGCTTGGCCGTGGAAAATCTTCTGGGGAGACGGCGCCCACTTTTACCTGAATGGAGCTGTGAATACCCAGAACTGCCGAATTTGGGATGATAAATCACCACATACAGCCACAGCAATTCCCTTACATTCACCAATGGTAACTGTTTGGTGTGGGTTCGCAGCGGAATTTATCGTAGGTCCATTCTTCTATGAGAACATTACCCCGACAGGACCGGAAACCTGTTCTGTTACCGGAGAGAAATATCGCCACATGTTGAACAGCTTTGTCATTTCGGCACTTCAGCAAAGACAATGCCTGGGGGAAATGATTTTCATGCAAGATTGAGCCCCTCCACACGTTGCTGTAGGGGTGCAACAGATGCTACGACAGAAATTCACAACCATGGCTAAAGAGTCATTAGCCGCTACTTTCCAACTGCATGACCACCTCGGTCGCCTGATTTTACCCCATGTGACTTCTGGCTATGGGGTTACTTTAAGTCCAAGGTCTATCAAGGAGTGGTCCAGGGCCTGGCTACGTTGAAGGATAACATATCGCGGACTGTACGGGAGATGCCTGCAGACATGTTAGTTTCTGCTGTTGTGCATACTGTGCACAGAATGCAATATGTGGTCCATAACAACGGCAGCCGCATTGAACCTCATTTGAATGCAAAATAAAAGGTAATTTTCGTATTGATTTGCATTTGTTAACACTCTTTTTTCTATTGTACAGCGCCAAATATCCCCCTAGCTGTGACTTTTGGGACTAATTTGTTTTTTCGCGGAATCCTTCGTCCCCCGTCTTGTTTACTCTTCCTACAAAATGTGACGTCATTTTTGCAAATAGATCGCGCTACAGAACACTGTGAGCACTGTCAGTCTAATTATGGCCACCCGGTACATTTTAGAGGATTATTTGGGCATTTTGGATACTATGTGAATTATTAAAATCATAGTTATTGATTTTTATTTTAGAATTGTTAATTCTCCTAATGCAGTTTCTGTGGTTAAATTCTATTTCTAATGAATAAATAATATTTCAAATTTAATTACATTTCATATGAATTCCATTTCTTTTAAACAAACAAGACGACGCATTCCAAGTTGTGACATGGTGCGACGCATTCTGAATCGCAGTTTCTTCATGGCAACGAATGCACTCCAGTGAGTAAAGAATATGCATAGATGTTCCTTGCTGTAAGTGAAATGAACTACTAGGATCTACGATCTCGGATCACATCTATGCTGCTGGCAATAACTATACAGAGCTCTAACCAGTACGTTAATCATAATAGCATAGGCCATTAGTAATACTTTTACCTAAAGGTGTATTAATACACTACACATGAGGGCGAGATGAGTTCCATGAGTTAACTCAGTAGATAGCAATTATAAAGCCAACAATCATAGTATGAGGAGCAATCAATAAACAAGGCATCATCCATGAATGCCGCAGTCAAAATGAGAGAGAGACTGACTGACTAATATCTTATTGCCGGATTACCACACTGTGTGCAGTTTTTCCGGCTCGTTCAAGTTTGCCACTTGGGCGCATCACATAAGTCTATCTGCTCTTAGTATCCCGAAGAAAGCAGAGAAGATGGTGGAAAGAGGTCCATAAACAGATAATAAAGATAAATATTTACAATATATACACTATACAAGATATTGCACTCGGGAGCCTCTTTAGGTAGAGAAATTTGCGTCATTTGCGAGGTGGGCCGCAAGGGTTCGGATGCTAGAGTCCTCCTCTAGAATTATCCTTGTGGTATGGCAGGCAATGGTTGTCATTCGATGACGTACTTCCTCTAAGTAGAGCTACTAGAGATAGAAACCTTTATAGTAGCCTTACCAAAGAACCTCTAAAGCAGCGTTCAGACTGGGACATATCGGGGCTACGGAACACAATGAACACCACAAACACAGCGGATCAGCTAGAAAAAACTAGTTTTTTGTCACTATTGACCCAGTTGAGAAATCTTAACTTCGCGCAAAACGGAGGTAGCCGACACATGGAACCGACCAATCAGGAGAGTATTTCAAATCATCATCATCAACAGAAGCACGCAAACAACATGGCTGACGATATGAGCGATTGATTGATTGATTTGATTTAAAGTGAGGACGAGTAAACGGCCTTTACTCCACAGTTATTATTCCTATACAGAAATTCATTTTAAAAATCTTAAAATCCAATCCATATCTTACGAAGCAACCAGATACAAAAAATAAAGATGTGTCTTATCCACTATACAGCGATAAATTAAAATTTAAAGTATCCTCCTCAGAAGATTTTGCTGATATTTTCTTGATATTCAAAGACCCTAAAACTTCTAATTTACTTCAAAATATATCTACATTAGCACAGGAAATTAAAGAAACTCAGAATACCCATCAAAAATTAATTCTTGCATTCAGAGCACCATAACTTATAGTACAATTCGCAAAAAGGACATTAGAAGCGTCGGCTGAGCGGGTAAAGCGGTCAAGCTGTAGATGTGCTAATCGGAATTCCGATTCTCGCTGTTGCTTTTTTCTCACTAAACACAATATTTGGCCAAGCCGTTATGGGTATTCTGCGTTACTTTAATTTCCTGTGTTAATGTAGATATATTTCAAAGTAAATTAAAAATTTTAGGATCTTTGAATATCGGGAAAATATCGGCAAAAATCTTCTGAGGAGGGTACTTTTAATTTTAATTTATCGCTTTATAACGGATAAGGTGCTTCTTTATTATTTTTATTTTGTTGCTTCGTAAGATATGAGCGAAAATTATAGTCTAATTGCCTAAATCCAGCGACATCCCGTTATATGGGATATAGTCGATTTAAGGACTACAAAAATGCACGTAGAATACTCTTGGATGGTGATTTCAGATCGTCTTCATCGAAATAATAGGTAATTTTCTTTTCCATTTAATACTGTTTCTGTGTTTAAATTTTGAATCCGGAGAGTTGAATTACTGATATCAATGATCTCATATAAATATCTAATTGTATTATAAAATTAGCAATGGAATTAAAAGTAGCGAAAGCAAAGCATAGACAAAAGCGTTAATCTAATATTTTTCTTTCTTCTAAATTAGTTTCATCATAAAAAAAGGTACTGTTTATTACCTCAAATAATAAAATGAATCGCATCAACTTTATAAACTCTCTTATCATTCGGAATGAAAAAACTGATAATAATAATTAAATAACAACAATAAAACATTATAATGAAACATGTTTCTATTTTTCTAATTTTTGATGATTTGAAACTTGTGTACTAATTGATCAAGAAGAAAACTCAGCAACAAAATACATTTTCGTTGTTTTCTGCTCAGCGTACCTTTCGGTCGAACCATTTAAAAAAAATCGCTTAGTTTTTGGTGTATCGATCAAAGATTCACGGGGGAAGACTGTCTTCTACGAATTAGAGCTACTAGAGATAGTATATATATATAGTATATATATATATTATATATACTATATAGTAGCCATTTATAGTAGCCTTACTACGAATGAAAGTGCGCGCGATTTTCTACTTCCCTATTGGCTGTCGCTAGTAAACGTTCCCAGTAAGTGGGAACGAGCTAGGTTAGTTAGAGCGGCGTTCCATGCGTCGCTTAGCCAAGCGTCGTTGTGTATCAAGTGTGAACGACAAGCGTCTAGACCCCAAACCTCACTTTTGCTCATAACCGGTTTTATCCCTTCTCTGGGAAATGAAGAAGGGAAAAGAGATTTTGAGTATACGGAATTTTAGTCTATAGCGTATCGTGTGTGTTTGAAATTAATGCGAAAGACGACAGCAGCTGATCCGTGCTTGCATGTACCACACGTGTTTCAGGAAATAAATACATGGTTTATTTAATTGTCATTTCACAGAACAGTACCTACCTGCTCTTAAAATGTAAATAACAGCCATAAAGGGGGTTCTTTTTTTCACACTCAATTTCCTGTTTATTGAAGAACAGAACATTACCGATGAGCCATAAGTTAGTTACACAATTTTTGCCAATTTACAAGCCATAAAGTTATTCACACAATTTTTGCCAATTTACAAGCCATAAAGTTAGTCACACAATTTTTGCCAATTTACAAGCCATAAAGTTATTCACACAATTTTTGCCAATTTACAAGCCATAAAGTTAGTCACACAATTTTTGCCAATTTACAAAGTCGTCAATTAGTTGAATGAATTAGAAGATAATAAGCGTAAGATAAGAAAAACATTTTTAAAAAAATCTGAAAGATTTCAGATTTTAAATTACGTCCAAAGGCGCGTTTTTTTAACGTTTCGTGTGCTACCTTTTTTTATTAAATATCATGTAGTACGTACTCAAACCATAAAATTCAGTTCAAAATCAATATCGCAAAATCATTTAAAAATGAACATATCTTTAGAATTTCCGTAAGTCTCGTGCGCTGGATATAAAAATGTTTTTTTTTTCGTACAGTTTTGCCATTGCTCGCTTTGAAATCATTTTGTTAATCAGAAATTCGTTGAAATGTTACAAAACATAAAATCGACAATAAAGCAAATTTCGAATTCAAAATTAGGGCTTCCAGATGCCCATATTCGCAGTAGGATTACGTCATTCAAAATTCGATGGCTCTAGGTTTTATCACAATGCGAGAAACATGCATACATTTATGCAGATTTTTCATTTTTTTAAATTGAATGCAGAGCGATAACATTTAGTGGCAAGAATTTGAAAAGTGAAACGGGTATTCAGAGTGAATCGACGCAAAATCGCAAAACGAAAGTAATAGTCCTTCGGGACTAAATCCCTTTGGACTAATAAAATAAATGCTTGTATAGCTTTGAAACAGTTTCAATCTCATACAAAGAAGGGTTTTTACATTCATAAATCAAAGCTGCTAATGAAAAGCAAAACTCTTCATTTTCATCATACAAAAGTCCTATAATGCCCTTATTTACCCATTATAGAGATGAGATTTAAATTAATGTAATTAACAATTAATTAGCCTGCTGGCATGGGATCGCCTGCTCATATTGAATAATATAAATATGCGAAATATTTACATTCAGACAAACTTTTGCGCAATTTACAAATGGAAATTTTATGCACATTTAATCTTGCACAATATATATAGAATAAAATTAGCCAGTTTATTTTTAAGAAAAAAAAAATCTGAAAGATTTCAGATTTTAAATTACGTCCAAAGGCGCGTTTTTTTAACGTTTCGTGTGCTACCTTTTTTTTATTAAATATCATGTACTCCGTTTTCAAACCATAAAATTCAGGGTAAAAGTTTACAATTGGGTGCCCCTTGTTTTTTGACGATTCTGTTTTGATGCCAAGATACTCGTGCGCTGGAGATAAAAATGTTTTTTTTTTCCCCGTACAGTGTTGTCATTGCTCGCTTCTAAATCATTTAGTTTGTTAATCAGAAATTCGTTGAAATGTTACAAAACATAAAATCGATAATAAAGCAAATTTCAAATTCAAAATTAGGGCTTCCAGATGCCCATATTCGCAGTAGGATTACGTCATTCAAAATTCGATGGCTCTAGGTTTTATCACAATGCGAGAAACATGCATACATTTATGCAGATTTTTCATTTTTTAAAATTTAATGCAGAGCGATAACATTTAGTGGCAACAATTTGAAAAGTGAAACGGGCATTCAGAGTGAATCGACGCAAAATCGCAAAACGAAAGTAATAGTCCTTCGGGACTAAATCCCTTTGGACTAAAAACTAAGCTAAGTAAACATAGCACCACTAACACATATTCGTTAGCATTTAAAGCGATAGCAACATAAGCACGCGGTCTTCGAACGTGAAGGGCCGCAGAACGGAGACGCTACTTAGTATGAAGCGTCTTATCGCATTAAATCACATGAGTGGCTGAACCCCGCGAGAACTGAAGAAAAGAAGTTTTGCAATAGGGACGGGACATATGTGTCGCTTTTTGGGGTAGAAATAATTCACTTTGTTTTGGCTATTATTTTGTGATACACTAATATGATTAAATATTTAATTCATCTATTGCTGTCAGGGCTCAATTTCTAAAATCACAAGCGCGGAGCCCTACGGAAGGCCGTCAGGAAAGTACGAAAAAATAAAATAAATATTATAAAAATAATAGGATATTGTTTGGAGAATACCCTTGGTTGCGCCAACTTGGCTTCTTTAAGGGTATGGGCGACATTTAATCATGCCAACGGAAGTAAATAACTAGCCTCTAGACCCTGCAAAGTTTGTGCTTCAAGGATGCGCACTGACAAGCTCCGTTGGCGGTATTGGCTGGTTTCCGCTACACAGTATTGGCGATGTATCATCAGATTGGTAAATAAGGATTTGTTGTCTCGCTAAATTTTGTCACGTTGCAGAAGTTAACCCTAGAGGTTGGTGAAGCCCTTGTGAACCTAGGATACACAATTAATAAGTTTGTTCAACTTACGAGAAAGCGTGGCACAGAAATTCAAAAGATGCCTCTATATCTCGTCATCCTGCCTAAAAGCGACAAAGCCAGAACCATTCATGAACTAGAATACCTGATGAGACTTCGTGTCACAGTCGAGACCTATAGGGGCAGACGAGGCCCCACTCAATGTTACCGCTGCCAAAACTTTCACCATGCTCAAGCGCAGTGTCACCTCCCTCCGCGGTGTGTAAAGTGCGGACAGGGGCACGAATCCAAAACTTGCACCAAACCATCAGATGAGCCAGCCACCTGCGCGAACTGTGGTTTAAATCACACTGCATCATTTCGTGGATGTAGCTATTTCCCCAAGCCTCGGCAATATTCACAAGGGAAAATGTTGTACTCGGACAGAGTCGTCATGAATAGTGCTCAGCCACCCCAAAACAGGCAAGCACCTGAAATTGCCGAGCTCTCAGCAAAGCTTGAAGAGGCCAAATCATTGATAGCAACCCTTACGGCTGCTATTTCTATCCTGAAGGATGCAACTACACAGCTCAACGTTGCTGCAGCGCAAAACTCAGTCATGCCTCCCCAGAAAAGACGATGACTAATTTTCTTAAAAATTGGATATGTGAAAACTTACATCAACAAGCTCAACGAAAATTTCTACAGAAAAGCAAATCAAAATAGCATTGCGGACTTTTCTAATATTTTGAATTATGAAATCATAGAGGATGATTATCACAATAGGCCCTTCACGGCCCACACCATTAATATGTTGAATTTGCACACCAAACTTAAGCAGCATCGACTAGGATCATTTTCCGAGAGGGTGACCACCCACGTGACCAGCCTGAACATCTCAAAGTGCTTTGCTTCTATCCACCAGCGCTGCCTCCTGATTCGCCAGCCCCTGATCCCGGCTTTCCACCTCCGGACTTTGTTTTTCTTTTAGCCCCCATCACCGCCACCAGAGGGCGACACACCTGAGTGCTGTTTATTTCTTTTTCCTCCTGCTCACTGCTCCCTCCATGGGATTTATTCAGGCATTCTTCATCACCATGCCCATTGTGGAATTACATCAGGTTTACAGGAAGTACTGCGAATGCAGTAGACCCCCTGTATAAATACTTCTGTATCAAAGTTAACCCTAAATTAGCAATTTGTTTATTCAGCGTGATCAGTATGGCTGGCAATTTTTTGTGTTCGGAATGTTCAAGATCTTATTCATTCCGGCGAAATCTACGGAAGCATATTACTAAGTGTCATCCTTCGAAATTAGAGGAATTAGATCCTACATTAAAAACTGTTCCCAAATTTATATGTGATGAATGTGAGAAAATTTTTTCAAAACAAAACCTACTTAGTGCACATGAACGTTATTGTTTGTGCAATAAATTAACAGAATATTAATAATATTCTTTTGTTAATTTATTGCACAATTTGTAAATAATGACTAAAAATTTCATCTTTAAATTGATAAATCATTTCAAAATAAAAATATTTGTTTATATAACATACTGTCAATAAATACTTTTTGCAAGCATTATTTCTTTCCCCATACCTTTAGACAAAATCAAGAAAAGGCTGGTGATTTTAAAGGGAGTAGGGACACTGAGCTAAAATCAAAATTGCTTTCATCTTACTAAACTTGATTTTCATTTGAAGTATTTTGAACGTTTTTAAAGACACTGTAATACTAAGTATCACAATGAAATAATAAAATCAGAATTATGATCGTTAAGTTTTTTTCTTTTTAAAATTTTTCAGTTACCTATTTTATATTTAAAATGTGCATTAGAGATATACAATTAACACGATAAATATTTTTGTCGATAAATAAATATCATTAGTGTTCTATATTTGAAAAATGCATGTACATTGTTAAACATCTCATAGGTAAACTGCAAGCAACTAATAAAGTGGTAAGTCCAAAATTTAGATAAATTTTAAGATATTAATGGCTAACAATTATGAAATTCTAAAAATTTCTCAATTTCATTTAGTAATTAGATATGTAAGAAATATTGAATTGTCCAGATACCACTTTTTAATTTGAACTAAAGTTGGTGCATATGAATATTATTTTAGTCAACTTCTATATAAATACATGTTGAAAAACAGACTCAATGTACATAAATGAATGCAAAATGTGCTAGAATTTTGGTTCAGAGGAAAATATTAAGTTTTCATTATGTATATGTATTATATATTTATATTAGGGGGGCATGTTAATGAAAATGCCATCAATTTTAATCATTTGTCAAATCTGAACCCAGTAAGATGCAATTGGAAAATTTTGGATTATTACAGAAAATATAATTTAATTGTCTAGATTTTTGTTCATTACTGAATAGATTAATCTGGTACATATTCATTATGCACCTGCCATGCAATTGTGTGTGTATTTTTCCCTTATGTAAGTGCCACACATATGTGTGTACATGTATGAGGAGATGAATGGAATGACATTAGATCTCGAAATGTGTTTGGTTTCCCTTTCATAGGTGTAGAAATGTATCCTAATTTTTAATTGAGCAATTTTTCCTATAGACTTTAAAATTCTTCCCTTAGATAGGGGAAATTCACCACTGGTGAGAATTTCATGATTAATGCAATTAATTTCACACGATTGTTAGTTAATAACATCATAATGATTTAAAGTAATGTTTTAATGCATCAGCAACATTTTTATTATACACTTAGTGACACGACTAAGGTAAAATGTGACACACTAGTGTGTCACATTTTACCTTAGTTGAGATTACAGTCACTAATCCAACGAGACATGTTAATTGCAAGGATGAAGATTACATGTCTGGTTTTACATGTATTGCTTTAATTAGATTAGAAAAATATATTAGCTTAGCACATATGCAACAGTAACAAGCATACACATAAGTCATTTAACACAATCAAAGAAGAATCATAGATGTAATTCTACAATGGTATCAAATACGCTAGTTCGAAAGTCAGCCAGTAATATGTGACATGAGCAAGGTCACTTCAATGCTTTATCAACAGGGACCCTGTCCAGCCACAAATTCACCTCTAGTGAACAAGAAGGAAAAGCTGGTATTCACAAGTGCATTGTATTAATTCTTATCTTTATACGCTACTGAGTGTAATGAAACTGACTTTTGAGGATCAGTGGTTACTAATTGAAAAAATATTCAATTGCAATAATTCAACAAATTACAGCAATTTTTTTCTGTGTTTGTTGCCTGCATTTGGAATGAATTCAAAACTATAATAATGTAATATGCAGTAGTATTTACTGACAAAGACTTATATTAAGAAAAATTATAATTCTCTCTTAAGATGACTACGTGAATGGTGGTTGTGATTATCTTAGAGGGGTGAAATTCAGTATTAGTATTTATTTATATTCTTCGAAATGCTGGTTACTTTCAGATATGGTCATCTTAGAGAGGTGGTCATTATGATAGGGTTTGTTTATTTTGGATACAAAAACTAATGAATACAATGATGGTTAAGATGCTGTGATAAATATATGTAAACTGGATAAGGAGGGGAAGTCAAAGTGATCGCACTGTAATAAATAGATTATTTTTTTAATCTGTTGAATGTCATAGTAAATAATTAAAAATATTTTATCTCAAAAAGAGAACAAAGTAAACAGAACATTTCTTAGTTTTATTATTAATCATTCTTGGTTTTATTATTAATCACACTGGTAGTTAACATGTTTACATCAGCCTGGGAAAAAGTTAAAACTTGAGAGTCCTTCCAAACATGGACCCTATGCAGTTTGAGCTATCCCCTTTCACCATGGCCACTGAACACTGATAGTTCAGTCCAAGGTTCAAATCCTGGCAAATGGGCCAGTTATATGCTGTTTTCATTGTTTTCCCTATGTGCAATGTATATATGAGTCAGTTTTCCCTTAGAAAGTCCTTCACTGCATCCTCCCTTTAGGCAGATAGCTCTTGAGTGCTTTGCCTAATATTAAAAGGGGGGGACAAACTTTCATGTGAAAACCTGACTGCATGCAAAGATAAAATCGTTCTCAATTCATACACTGTACGCTCACCCCCTCATCAGTGGCTCCTACTAATGGAAAGCTGAATCTTTCTCTATTCATTCCATTTTCAAAAAGATATTGAGAATCATTGAAGTGTTGAAACAAGAAGGAACATTTTATGATAAATGGTCATTTTTTTAATAATCTTATCAATATGTTAATTGTTATGAAATAATTTTAGAACTATGGGAGAGCTATACACTGGCAATGAAATGCAATTCTGTTTTAAATCACATTTGATTATCTTGAATTTTCCTTTTTATATTTTCATGCATATGTGTTTAAAATGTAATCATGAAACCTGCATTTATTAAACAAAATGTAACCATATAGTGCTTATATTTTAAGGAAAATCATAAATGTTAAAAGAATTTTAAAAAATAAAAAATGAAAATAAACACATTTGCTGAGAAACTTACTGCAGTAGAATTTCATTTACGATTTCTGAAGATGACAAAATACAAGAAACAAAACCATA
This sequence comes from Stegodyphus mimosarum, assembly GCA_000611955.2. NCBI lineage: Eukaryota > Metazoa > Arthropoda > Arachnida > Araneae > Eresidae > Stegodyphus > Stegodyphus mimosarum. Next base: position 293,253 of record KK116368.1, read on the forward strand.
TCTATATTCCTAATACAGCCAAATACCAAAAATCCGCACTACCTCTCAAAATGTAAACAATCAATTTATGGGTTCGGGAAGCTGCAATATGAAAAACGGAATGCTGAAGAAAAAATAGTTACCAGATAATGACATCATAACTGAAATACCAAATTATTGCCATCTTGGTGAAAGTTTTTTCCTCTTCAGTCTGCATCAAGGCAAAAAAAAAAACCCGATTTACTCATTTGATATTCGTTATCTGAAAGCCTGTGGGAAAAACTTTCAGCAGATACCCCTAAAGTTTTAAAACAAACCTCCATCAAAAAATGTTTGAAATATGTAAAAAATATGAAATATTTTATGTTTTATTAATATCCCTTATTTTTATACGTCTTTATTGCATATGTCCTTAATGCTTTTAAATATCCCTGTAATCACTAATATAAATGAATAATACAATAAATATATATAATAATAAATTGTTATAGTGATATTATTGTAATAATGCATATAATAATTTAATGTATCTAATATGCCTTATTTATTTTGCACTTTTACTCTAAATATATGATTTATCTTTTGTCCTAAAATCTGCAAAATCCTAAAATCCGCACAACCTCTGGTCCTAAGCATTGCGGATTTCTGGACTTCTACTGTATAGCTAAGTTAAAAAGTTTGTGGCAAATGTACTGCAGTTCAAAAAATGTTAAACAATACTTAATCACTAGTAAGAGATTTCATTTTTGTTGTAGACCTATCATAAATATATCAATCATATGTAATTTCGGAGTCGACATACATCATCATGTGTTTCCCGTCAGCTTCTTGCCGATCACTGAAGCTCAGGGCTTCCATTTTCCCCATACACACACGACTATCTCAATTGGAGAAACTTCATCTTTGGACTTTTTACATATGCCAAGACCCTAAGGGGACTCTCAGGATTCTGGAAAGAGCAGGAATAGACTATCTCCCACTGCATGCCAGAATAACCAACAAAGTACCAAAGTTTATCATATGTAATGAAAAATATAGAGAAAACATTTAAACTTATATTACTTTTAAATTTCTTTTAGAATAAATAGCCATTTTTAAAATTGATACTGGATTAAATAATTCCATTACCTATTTGAAATAATTATAGCGATCTACCTAAATGACATTTCTCAAAAAGACGTACTATTTTTGAGAATATAAGCATTGGTACTGAGCATCACCTCTCTAAAACCACCACATTCAGAAATCCAAAATTCTGTATTTGAAATCATTGAGTTTTTAATCAAAAATTCATTAAAGTTTTACAAAATATGAAATAGACAATAAAACAAATTCCAAATTCAGGGCCATGTTCAGTTGGAGGACTACATGATTCAAAATTTTATCACTCTAGGTACCATTGTTTTTTCACAATGTCAGAAACATGTACATCCATGCAGATTCTCCATTATTTAATTTCTTAAATATAATACAAATATGATAATATTTGATGGCAACACTTTGAAATGTGATACAGCTGTTTATAGTTATTTGATGCAAAATGCTGTTCTGAGACAAATAGC
>KK116369.1:3796-22356 GCA_000611955.2 Stegodyphus mimosarum
AAAAGAAACATAACGACTTTCTGGCATCAATACTTCATTTTTAATTTCAAGTACTAAAAATAGAATGCAGTTTGCAGATAAGCATATTATTTATTCCCTATAATTTTGCTTATTTGTTTTGGCAGCATTCCAGTCTTGATTACACCTCGATTGCGTTAAAAATGCAGTCTTCTGAGACATAATTAATTATTCTAACCAATTTGTGTTGTTATTTAAAGAGACCTGAAGTTAATTTAAGCAATATTTATGTAAAAAATAATTTAACTTTCCTTTTCTTCGACTGGGTATGTCACGCTCCTGTCAATTTTAGCTCCTATTATTTATGTATTCGCGAAATAAATGTTTCATTTTAGTGGGGTTTTATGTCTCTTCTTGAGCACCGCAGACGAGTATAAAAGCTCGCTGAATAACAATGATTATTTCGCTAATGGAACGTTAAGCGTTATTAATCTATTAATCTTCGTGATGTATAATTATGAAGTTCTTGTTTTCAAACTCTTTGCTCCGTTTTGTTTTGTTTTGCGCTCATTGAAGCACAATTATTGGCAGATTACTTAGGGCTTATTTTAAACGCACATCACTAAAACAGAAAGATTTCCTCCTAGTTCTGTTTTCGCATTAATTATTATAGTTTTGATTTAACACAGTTTGGAAGAAGAAAGACCATTTCTTATTTTACTGGATTTCAATAAGGTTGAGATGGAGCCATTTTAAAACTCTGTAATGGAATTCTAACTTTGAGAAAATATTTCTACTCAAGAAAAATGTACACACATGGCTAATTACGTATAATAAAATGCTACATTATGATAAAATTTTTCCAATTCGTTCTGATTCTGAAAATGCAATAAATACATATTTTATGCACCAAAATCTCTGAAATAAATCTGGCCTAACAAAAGATTACGCTATAAAATATGAATTTTCCTCAGTTTGTTCTAGAAAATCTACAAACATAGTTTCTTTATTTATAAATATGTTACTTTAACATATTAGAGCTGAGAGCATGTAGAAAAAAAAATTAAATTGTTCTTATGAAAAGTATTATATTGTTGCGTTCTACGGGTCCATTGATTTATGGAGTAATTGACGACAACGCATGATAAAGAATCAAAGCACAATTTATTTGTCAGTATTACGCAACCGAGTTCCAAACACACGTTTACAGTCGTCAAAAAACTACGATAAATTCGCATAAACAGGCAGCTACAACGGTGGTTACAGCCTTCTGGATACAACGGTGAAGACAGCTTCACGGCAAAGCACTAAAGCACAGCTCCCGACTCGGTTCGGTCACTCTCAAGCTAATCTCTGAACTCTACTACTCTGCTACTGAACTCAAAATACTCTAGATACTACTCAGGATACTCTACTCCGCGTACAGGCAGGGTATATATAGCTTTTGACCTGCCTTCGAGAACATTCTCGGGAAAGCAGGTAAGAATCTCTGAAAATACATCGTTCCGTTAATATCGTGTTTTTAAAATTTTAAATTTAACATATACTTTTTAGTCCAGAGGGGCTTTGTCCCTGAAGGACTATTGCTTTTGTTTTGCGATTCTGTGTCAGAAACATTAAAAGTCTGAATCACTTTTCAAACTGTTGCCACAAAATATTGCAGCTCTGTGTTATATTTAAAGAAATTAAGTAGTGAAAAATATGCATACATGTATGTCTATTTCTCCAAATGTGATGAAACAACAGTACCTAGAGCCATCCAGTTTTGAATAACGAATAACGAACGTTTCCGCCCGAATACGCGCATCTGGAAGCCCGAATTTGGAATTTGTTTCATTATCTATTTCATATTTTGTAAAACTTTAACGAATTTTTGATGAACAAACTCAAACGATTTAAAAGTGAGCAATGGCAACACTCTACGGAGAAAAAAACTCTGTATATCTAAAGCGCGCGGAATTGTGTATCGGAAATTCCAAAGATACGCTCATTTAAAAATTATTTTGCGATATTGCTGTTGAACTGAATAGTATGGTTTAAGTGCGCAGAACATGCTATTTAATAAATAAAGGTAACACACAAAACGTTAAAAAACGCCATTTTGGAAGTAATTTAAAATCTGAAACCTTTCAGATATTTTTTTTTTTAAATAAAAGATTAATAAACTTATTTACAACTTGAACTGACACATGTTAAGGGCTGTTTTAATTAATATCTTACTTAATATCATTCTGAAAAGATGGGTAATTGCAATAAATTCCTGTTATATCTTGCAATTTAAACATATTGACCCATAAATATTAAGTTTTCAGAATAACATTTATTTCAAGAAATTCTAATGTGCTGAGTAAAGCATTAAAAGGGTTGACTTTTAATTTAAACTAAAAGAAAGCAAATTACGAAATCTTACCAAGTGGGAGAAAACTTGAGAAAATGTAATGAGAATCTACTCTTTTTCATTTCTTTACTAAATTTTTCTTCGACGCATACAGAAAAAATACATATATTTGTATGCAAATAATTATGAATTTATTTATTTCTTACTGCAACTTCCAGCTTACAAGACCTCAGGGATTTTTTGACTTTGGTAAAGTTTGTAAAGTAAAGTATTAGGAAAAAAAATTATTAAAAACTATCTTCATCAGGAGGCTAATCAGTCAAGATGTTATTTATTCTTTTTTTTTTAGACTTGTTAATTTTTAATTGGGGAAAAAACTGTTCGCATGTAAATGTACTCCCAAACAAAGCGATTATTCCAATAGCAGCAAAAAAAAAAAAAAAATATCAAATCTGTATCTGCAAACCTTTGAATAAAATTTATATTACAATGTAAATGAATTAACTCCATTTGTAAGTTTTCTGAGCAATACTCACGTTCATGTTCAATGGTAATGAAAATAACTTAAAATTAGGCTCAGTCATTAAAATCTTAACCCTTCAAAGTCTTCTGAAAATAATTAAAGTCATAAAAATGGCAATTAATTTACGGGAAATGTATTCTCAGGCCTCCTAAAATTGCTTTAGGGACAGCAAGGTATCCTTGGCGAGCTAATCTGAGAAAACTGATTTACACCACAATATCAAGCACGGAAGATTAAGGTAATTCCTTATATTCTCCTCCACTTAAAGAAAGACTGGCGAGAGTCAGAAAAATCCAGATGGTGAAGAATCATTATCGACCACCTTTGAGTTTCGAATCACCGATCTTCCACCTATTAACCAGATATACTTGCAATTTACACTACCAGAATAAGCACGGAGAATTGCGATAGTTCCTTAGAGATGTACTATTTCTAAAACATATTTTTTAAGCTCACTATTTCACTAATTCGTGTAATGTAAATCCTCCCCCCTCTCAAGCTTCTTCGAATTCATCGTTTAATGGTCTATGTTTGTTATTTCTATTTAAGTATTTAACTTTCGGACTTTTTTGTTCTTTCTTCTCAGTAAGTTTTATCAATTTTCAATTCTTTAAGCTTGTATATTCATCTATTAATTTCTTTCCTCTTCCAGTTTCAATGTTTTTGACTAATACTATTGCTTATTTCAACTAGTTATAACATATAACAGTATTGCAAAAAATTATTCTACTGGAAATTACGAACTTCCAAATTAAATTATAAACTAGTTCCGCTGATCCTTTTACTTTACATTTTTTATTTCCTATTTCGTGACGATTGTTTCGTTTCCTCTTGACAGTCGGATAAATTAATTGCATTGTTAATCAAAATGTGTAAAATTCTTGGTGAAGTTATTGAACTACCAAAAAAAAAAAAAAAAAAAAAAAAAAAGAGTGAATCATAACTGCGGTATCAGATTTGTACGGAAGGACTGTATCTTACGATATTAATTTTAGAGAGTGAAAGTAAGAATTAAAAGAGAACATTTAATATTACTTCGAGACACTTTTTAAAAAATCCTAATTCTTAGAAGACTGCGTAAAGAAAGCTAATAACAGAATTCATATAAAAACAAACTTTTATTAAAGTTTTCTAAATCAAAGTGTCAAACTTTTTTAATTTCGCGTTGTTAAAATAACGCCAAGTACCGATAAATCCGTAGCGCCATCTCTTGGTATAACTTGTAATTAAATATGTGACTATTCGGAGAAATATACATTTTGAAAGTAATTAAAGCTATATTTTTAAATCAGTTGCCTGTTAATATTTCTTTCCAGCATTCATGCTTTTATTTGGGAGAAATGTAGATGAATATTAAATAACAGTTATTATTATTATTATTATTATTATTATTTTTACAAACACAAATAATAAATATCAATTAGATAATCATTCACATATACAATAAGCAAGAATTTAGTGCAAATTATCATAACAGCTTTTGATTTGGTATAGAATTTACTACGTAACGCTGATTCTTTTCTTTTTAATACAAACGATGTAATAAATTTTACTTTAATTCCATAGCCATTCATTTTAATATTAATTTAAAACGTAGATTTTAAATTATTTCTATCAAACCCGCTTTTGTACCAAAAGAACCACATAAAATCAACTTTTTAATAAATAAAAAAATTCTGCCCTAATTTTCTGTGTTTTTTATTTAATTCAAATAAATTTCTAAGCTATTTTTCGTTGTGGGTATGATGTAACAAATTATTATCTATATCGTTGTATGCGTAGCTGAGTGAAAAAGACCGCCAAATACAGCGCAAATGTATTCGCGGGCCGCCATTTTGAGACCACTGACATACAGTAACGACAAAGAGAGGTTTTTATTGGATTCTTGGCACGATTTTTCAAGAACTCTCAATTGTTTACTAAAGTTTCAATAAATTAAAGTGTTTCAAAGGCTTAATATTACATTGTGGACTCCTGATTGAATGGCAAATGAAAGGCAGAAGAAAAGAAAGAAGGTATTAAACAAAAAATCTGAAAGTTTTCAAATTTTATATTACGCCCCAAGTGGGCTCCTTTTTTTTTTTTTAACGTTTTGTGAGTTACCTTTATTTATTAAATATCATGTTCTTTGCATTTCAATTCAAAAATTCAATTCAACACCAGTGTCACAAAATAATTTAAGGGGTGTCAGAACCCTCTATACCGACAATGTTAAATTGGCCATTTTCGATGTACCTTTTTTCAAAATCTGCTGTAGATATACTCTTGAAATTTTTTGTGTGGTACCTTTATTTATTAAATATGATATTCTTCGCACTCAAACCATAAAATTCAGTTCAACAGCACTATCACAAAATAATTTAAAAAGAGCATATCTTTAATATCACAAAAAAAAATTGTGAAATTTTTTTATCTTAATTTATCACAAAAGGCTCATTTCAGTAAATATTAGAAAATATAATAAATAAGCCATAACAATTTTAGGTACCTGGGAGCAGTAGTTCCTGAGAAAAGCTACATCGAGTATAAAAAAATCACGTTTGGAGAAAAACTCGTTTTTATGTAAAATTCCTCATTTATCAAAGCATTCGATGATAAAATAAAACTAGATTTTTTAAAGTTCTAATTTTCATAGAGATTAAAGTATAGTATTTTTAGAAAGCTAAACGTATAGAGAATTTGAAAATGCAAAAATCCCAAATCAATATTTTTTGAAGATTTTTGGCTTCCAACACCCCTTAAAAAGAGCATATTTTTAGAATTTCTGATACACAGTCTCGCGCTGGAGATAATTTTTTTTTCCGTATAGTGTTGCCATTGCCCGCTTTGAAATCATTGAGTTTGTTAATCAAAATTTCGTTAAATTTATACAAAATATGCAATAGATAATAAAACAAATTCCAAATTCCAAATTCGAGATTCCAAGTACACATATTCGAGTGGAGACTTACGTTATTCAAAGTTTGGTAGCTTTGGGTACCGTCGTTTTATCACATTGCGAGAAATATACATACATTTATGTACATTCTTCATTATTTAATTTCTTTAAATATAACACAAGGCGATAATACTTGGTGGCAACAATTTGAAAAGTGAAACGGGTATTTAAAGTTTTCAACGCAAAATGCCAATACGAAAACGAAATTAATATCCCGTCTGGGCTAACGCCCTTTGGGCTAATAAAATTGTCGCTTGAAAATTCATAATCCAGTCTAACATCTGGGAGAATTTACTGTAAAAAGATCAAAAAATTAAAAATTACGTTCAAAAAATTGCAAACCAACCTTGGAATTCATATTTTAAAATCTGAATTTTTTAAAACTGAGCAGTAAATATATCCTTACTGAACGAAAAATTAACCACAGTTTTTTTTTTTTTTTTTCCACTGGCGGGCCCTAACCGTCCACAGACTTTGGCATGCGAGCCAAAGAATTTATAGGGAGAAGAAATAAAGCTTCGACAGCACAGCAACGCCAAAACGGAAACGGTCTGGCTTGGTCTGTGTATATCCAAAAGGCAACCTTTACAGGGACAAAGCCAAGTCTTGTTTATTCATTTGCGCATGCGCTCCGATGATCTACGGAACCACACATGTGACTGTTTCGTGAAGCGAAATCAAAGAATTTACAAATTCTTTGTGCGAGCTACCTTTGCTTCTTATGAAGCGAAGGACAACTATAAGCATTCTTCACCCAGAAGAGAACCCGGGCTCCTTTGTTGGCTCTCCTAACCACTATACCGTCTGGGCGCCAAACGTAAAAATTATGGAATACAAAATCTTATATTTAAAATGGAGATATTCAAAAAGACAAAATGAGATGTAGGAATAAAAGCTTCCTTGGACACAGCAGCGCACACAGCAGTACGCTAGCCAGGGAGAGAGAAGAGCACTGTCGCTCTTGCAGTGCCGAAATTCTGGAAACATGATTTCTTTTTACTCCCTGCGTGTGGTATTTGGCTGTTCTGCGCATGCGCACTTAGGAAGCAGCGCAAGAGGCCGAGAGGAAGAAGAGCACTGTCGCTATTGCAGTGCCGAATCTGGAGTGCCGTTAAGAGGTGGTTCTTTTTTTTTTTTACTTCGGGTGTGCTGTGTTTAAAAAACATACACCGTATTCTTCTTGGTTAGATTATTTTTCAACTATTCTATTTGATTCATTTTCTTCGGTTCTTTTATTTTACAGAAAACTTTAACCATGTCCTTACATCCTCAAGTTAATAAATTCTGTGACTGCAAGTGCACTTCAACAGCAAAATTGCCTTACTGAAATTCAGTCAACATCAAATGCAGATCAAACTGTTGCAGAGGCAACAGGAATTTTAAAATATCTAAATGATGATAATCTCAAGTTTTGGTTAGAGCTTTTTTATCAGATTATGCCTCATGTTGCAATAATATATAACCAAATGCAATTCATAGAAATTAGTGTGTTTAAAGTTAATCAATGTACAACAAATTTCAAAACTGCTATTTTAGAATTAAGGAACTCAAAGTACTGTGAGAATTCTTCAAAGACACTGATGGCTGAAGCTAAGGAAATATGTGACTTTATATGTATTGATATAATGGACAAATATTCTTCCACAAAATCCTTAGCAGCTGCTAAATTGTTCAACAAGAAATGCTTCGCTAGGTTTAGGAATGAACATCCTGCAGAAGAAATAGTACTGATCACTAAAGCATATCCGATGATTGACAAAGAAAAGCTTGAAACTGAACTAAAAGTATACTGTTGTAGGTCTGATATTCATGAATACTGGAAATTAATTGAGCTACTGAAATTTATCTTGGAAAATAATCTAGATGATGTTGTTAGTGAAATTATGAAACTTATAAAAATTATCTTAACAATTCTCATGACTATATCAGAGGCAGAACGCTGCTTTTAAACATTGAAAAGAATGAAAACTTTTCTAAGAAGCTCTATGAATTCGGAAAGACTAAATGCGCTTGCAGTGCTTTCAACTGAGAAAAATTTCCTCAGTTGTCATCCAGAGACCAAGGAGAAAATTAGTGATCTTTTCGCGCAAATTAAAACAAGAAGAATGAATTTCATTTTTAAATGAATAGATAAAGATTTGACTGTAACAATTTAGGTTAAAGTAATTAAGAAATGCTTAATTTTTCTCTTGTAAGATTTCATGGAAGTTTCAAAATAAATTTTCTTTTTATACATGTTTGTTTCCGTTTACACAATTTTAAAACAAAGGTTAAAATTTTTTGGAACAGCACCCCCACTAATTTTAGCTACGAGCCGCCACTGGTTGTGAGAATATTTGTTATAGGAATTCATTTAAACAAAGGTGTGTGCTAATAATCATTTGCACATTAAATTTTAAAACATCTAAATCAAATTTTGAAAACATTGCTTTACCACTCTATTGTCATCTACAATGTGGGTACAAAATTTTAGCTGTAGAGTTGATATAAAAAATGTTTGAAAATCTACGGCACAATTTGGACTGCATTGACAAGGCTGGAGTTAAAGAAAAACTTATAAAATTTCACTTAGTTTTAAAAACTTCCAGAAATTCTCATAATTAATGTTGTTTTAACATTCTTGTTTTAAAGTAGCACGAATCGCTCATTTTATAATTTGTGAAAACCTGCAAAACATTATATCTAAGTACAAACATTTTTAGATGTTGAAAATTTTAAAATCGTAAACCTCAAATAGTAAAAAAAAATAGAGCGATTTTCGAAAATTCGCCAAAAATTCAGAATAGAAGTTACACTTTTTTTACAAATTTCATTGAAAAAAATATTTTTCTTCTTTATTCCATGATGCAAATAGTAAAATTCTGATATTTCTAGTTTGTTCGTTATATGAAAATATGTACGAAAAATCATTTAAGTATTAAATAAAAATTTTTAACTTTGAATTTTGACTTACCTCGCGTCATCATATTGTATTGTCATCGACTAATAGCATGTGTACAAAATTTGAGCTCGATAGCTTATCAAGAAATAGATGAAAAATCGATGACTATATTCCCACCACGGTGAAACATCGCGAGTGAATTAAATAAAAGCTTATAAAAATAAATACGAGGCGTATTCGGAAACTAAGTACCGTTTTGAAAAAAAAAAATTTTGAAACAATTTTTTCGAATCCAATTTTATTTTTACATGAAAATACATATCTTAAACTATTTTTCAACATAGTTTCCGCCAATGATCAAACACTTGTCATAGCGGGTGACCAGTTTTTGTATACCATCGTCAAAGAACCTTCCCGCCAGTTTCGATAACCACGACTCCACAGCACGGCTTAGTTTTGTTAAAGTCTCACAATATCGTGCCGCATTAATGGTTTCACCTGTGGGAAGAAATTCAGTAAGCAAAACGCCTTTCCTATCCCAGGAGACAATGCACATGATTTTTTGTGATGACATTGCCCCTTTGAACTTTTGTTTTTTCGGAGAATGAGTGTGTCTCCACTCCATCGATTGTTGTTTCGATTCTGGTGTGAAATGACACACCCGAGTTTCATCACCTGTCAGAATTTGGTTTAAAAAGTTTTCTCCCTCATCACTGTACCGCGTGAGAAATGTCAGGGCACTACCAAGTCGCCTTGTTTTGTGAACATCAGTGAGCATTTTTGGAACCTATCGGGAACACAGTTTGCGATAATTCAAGCGGTCAGACACAATTTCGAACAAAACAGTACGTGAAATTTGTGGAAATGCCTCTGAAAGAGTTGTCATTGTGAAGCGTCTGTTCTCACGAATTGCTTCAAACTGTCCTTACCAAATCATCGGTGACAACAGAAGGCCGACCACTCCGAGTCTCGGCGTGGACATTTGTTCGACTTGCATTAAACATTCTTACCCACTTTCTCACCATTCCATCACTTATCGCGTACTCACCGTAAACTTCTGTCACTTGACGATAAATTTCGGCCGGTTTAACATTCCTCGCGTTCAAAAATTTAATCGCGGCACGAATCTCACAGTCAGCGTGAGAACTAATTGTCTTAAACATTTTGAATGTGCACAGCAAACTGAAAACGCAACATAGAGCAACCAAAATGGCGACAATTGAAAGTCAGTGAACAAGAAAGATTAGTGCGCATGCGCGGGACGCCGACCACAGCGCTAGAATGAAACGGTATTTAGTTACCGAATACGCTACGTAGATACCCACATATGATACATTTTTAGACAATGCAAAATACGTCTCTTATGCTGCAACAATATAAAAAGAGTAGAAACATAAAAGTGGGAAAGATACAATTAAATCAGCAGACCTATCTTTAAGATGGTGGTTAAAAACTATTAAAGAAAGCCAAAACCTTCTTCTTCATTGTACTGTTTTACTGGAAAGAACCTTAAGCGTGTTTGTCTAAATGTTGTGTCTAATAAAAGTGATCGGGCACTTTTATATTAGTTTCTGAAAATAAACTCAAAAATTTTTAAATGCCTCAAATGGAACTACAAGCTGTGACTTCCTTTAAAGTACACATTAATCTAAGCTTTTTATTTCCCTAACTGTTTTCAAAATAAATGAATAATTTTTTTAAAAAAAAAAATTGAAAGGATTCCCATTTTAACAGTCACCCAAAAGGATTCTTTTAGAATTAATGATTCATCAATAACGATTATCGATAGAGATGGCCTAGGGAGAAATAGCAAATCATTTTATGGGATAGTAAGACCAACATTTCCCAATCAGAATTCCCCAGAACCTAGTGTTCACGAAACGCTGTTAACAAAAATAGGATTCGTCTCATGTGGAGAAATCTACCTGCGGATTTCAACACTAGTCATGCCCATTTCGGGACTAAATCATGAACTGGCAAGAGCAGGGCCATTCCCCCTGCTGAGTGCCAGTATACTCACCGAAGTATCAAAGTACTGTTATGGATTTTGTATTTATTTAGCTATTTTTTAGTAGAACTGTAATTAAATTGTTTCATTTCTCCGTAGACAGGATTGTCTTTTTTTAAATTTATTTAAAACTCAACAACAAATTCATTCGTGATTAAATAATGGATGAATAGCGTAAACCGTTACATTGCTATATCTTACAGAAGGGGAAAAGCGAGTTTCCCACAGAGTTCTCTGACTACATGTCCATTCAGCTCCACTGCTTCGTCTCTTCTCACAAAAGAGCAGCGAACAGCCGTGAACAAGTCGGCATCATAAAAGCATTAGGGGATAAAGACCCATTAGCCTTCAGGACATTCTTCCTGGCCGAATCGCTTACACCCTGGCTCTAAAAATGAGTTTCTTTAAGTTAGTCCGAAACAGGAAGTCTCTAATAATATCCAGCTGGTTATTTTCCTAATGATTCATTTGCTGTTACAGTTTGTCACAGCTTCCTTCCCTCCCCGAGGGGGGGGGTTTTCTGGACCATAATTACCACCATTAGAGTTCACCATATTGTTAATAAAATAAATTATAGTAAACACACATTTTTACATCAAACAGGTGTAAGTACCATGGATTAAACATGAAATTATATTGAGGGCAGTGTACAAATAATATAACATACTTAGTGTACAAAAAATACTAATGACTAATTACATTCAGACAAAACAGAGCTTACCCCTTTTTAGACAAATATTACACAATATGCATTCTTTTACTTATATAGATTTACAGAAGAACCATACAAGACAGTAAAAAATATAAAATCAATATAATATCAAGTTTTTCGGCTTAGAGCATCAGCATTTTTATTGAGTTTCCCCGAACGATGAATAATTGTGAAATTGTATGGCTGAAGAGCCAGAGCCCAACGCATTAAGCGAGGATTATTACTGGCATTAGTTCGTAACCAAGTTAGAGGATTATGATCAGTTTGCACAATAAAGTCTTGCCCGTCTAGATAATAGTGAAGTTTCTTTATACCAAACACTATGCTGGCGCATTCCTTTTCAGTGGTGCAGTACTTTTTCTCTACCTCGGAGAATTTCTTGCTCAGAAATATAATGGGATGTTCTTCTCCGTTACTAGTGAGCTGTGTTAATACAACTCCCATACCATAATCAGATGCGTCGGTTTGTAGAATAAAGGGAAGAGTAAAATCGGGTGCATATAAAACTGGGTAACTTGTTAATTTCTCTTTTAATTCCGTGAAAGCCCTTTCGCTCTCAGCATTCCACAGAATATCACCCTTTACTGATTTTCCTTTTAAAAGATCCGTCAACGGAGCGGCGATTGCTGAGTACATCGGAATATAACGGCTATAGTAGCCCGCTAATCCCAGAAATGCTCTTATATCCGTTTTAGTCTTGGGTGTTGGGAAATCTCTTATAGCTTTGGTCTTAATTTCCGACGGTTTCCGGTACCCTTGGCCTACAACATGGCCCAAATAAAGGACATGTTTTTGAGCAAAACGACATTTTGAAGGTTTAATGGTCAATTTCGCTCTACTTATACGTTTCAGCACAATTTCCAGATGCTTGAGATGACATTCCCAGGTTTTTGAAAAAATAGCCACATCATCCAGGTAGGGAACTGCAAATTCTTCGCATCCATTTAATACCTCTTGCATCATCTTGGAAAAAAAATAAGGAGCGTTTTTTAAACCAAAACTTAACCGTAATGGCCTGTAAGTGCCGAAACTGGTTACAAATGCGGCATATCTTTGAGCATTAGGGCTTAAGGGTATTTGCCAATATCCCTTAGCTAAATCTATAACCGTGATATATTTTGCAGAAGCAACTTCTTCTACCCGTTCTTCTATATTGGGTAAGGGATAGAACTGGGTACGTGTGATTTCGTTTAATCGTCGGTAATCCACACAAGGTCGAGGGTCCTTATTTGGAGCTTCTACGAGAATCATAGGAGAAGTGTAGTCTGATTCCCCCACCTCAATAATTTTTAGGTCAAGCATTCGTTGAATTTCTCTTTTTAAAATTTCATTTTGTCGATGTGACATTCGATACGGCTTAGATCGTACCGGCTTATTACTGATAACTTCAATATCATGTTCTACGAGGTCTGTCATTCCCGGCTCGTTAGAAAAACTTTGCGAATATTTATTTAATAACCTCTGCAATTGATCTCTTTGAGTAGGTTCTAATAATTCTTCCAAATTGCTACTTTTAATAACCTCAGAATAATCGTAAACGTTTGGATTTGTATCAATATTAGGAAAATCTATTTCAGTCTCAATCTGGTCAGAACCCTCTTCGCTACAAGACAGGTAATTAATTACCTCAGGTCTTTTATAATATGGCTTTAACATATTGATATGATAAATTTGGGATCTTTCTTTTTTCCCCGGTAAGGATACGATATAATTTGTTTCGGATACTTTATTTTCAACTTTGCCCGGTCCTGTCCATTGAACCGAAAGTTTATTTGCCTTAGAAGTGGCCAAAATTAAAACCAGATCACCTTCTTTAAATTCTCTTTTTATGGCATTTTTATCATACCATTTTTTTCTCCTGAGTTGTTGATCTTGCATTTTCTCAACTGCCAACTCTTGACACTTTTTTAAGCGATTTATGAGTCTAAAAACATACTCGGTTACTGGTTGTTCCTCCTCTGGTGAATCCGTCCAATGTTCGTATAACAACGTTTCTGGAGTACGCAAATTTTTTCCGTGGACAAGTTCCGCAGGTGTGAAACCCGTGCTTTCATGCGTCACAGTTCTTAAAGCAAGAAGAGCCGCCGGTAGCACCTGTTCCCAATCAGAATCAGCCTCCAAACATAAAACTCGTAATATTCTTTTTATAGTACGATGAAATCTCTCCACTGGATTAGACTGAGGGTGGTGTACCGAACTATGACTAACTTTGATACCGAAACGTTCAAAAAATTCTGTGGTCAGATTGCTCATAAATGAAGTTCCTTGATCGCACTGAATCTCTTTAGGGAATCCCATTCTGCTGAAAAGATTTAACAACGCATCCACTATTGTAACCGAAGTTATATCTTCGATTGGAAGAGCCTCTGGATATTTTGATGCTACACATATAGCAGTTAGTATATATTTGTTTCCTTTAGATGTGGTTGGCAAGGGTCCACAAGTATCTATGTTTATTTTTGAAAATACTTCCGATATCACAGGGACTAATTTCAGAGGCGCTTTTTTTCTATCGTTAGATTTCCCCACTCTTTGGCAAGGATCACAAGTTCGAATATAAGTTTCCATATCTTGATAACATTTGGGCCAAAAAAAATATCTAGCTAGATTATCTTTGGATTTAGTTACGCCCAAATGTCCGGACACTTGTTCATGACATAAACTCAATATCTTTTCCCGACAAGTTTCAGGAATGACCAATAATTTCCGTACATTTCCTAAACGATCTTCTTGACACTTATACAGCAGCCCCTTTTCTATCTTGTAAATATTTGTCGAAGAGTTATTTTGAGAGTCTCTTGTCGCTATGTCAAAAAGCGGCTTTAAATCTTCACTCTGTTGCTGTAATTGAAGGAATTTAGTCTTGCTTATTGAAAGTAGAGGAGGTAGGTCATTGAACTCCGAAACGGGCAGGAGCGACTTTCTGTCTTCCTGTTCTTCTTGTTCCGTCCCCTGGGAAGTATAATCGTTCGCGAGGGAGGGAAAACTCGGTAGGGGTACAATATTCGTATGCTCACCCCTTTCTTTTGCTGCTTGAAGGCCTTTCTCTTCGCTATTGATCATTTGTCGACGTTTCTGAGCCCGCGTCTCCACTGCGTTAACTTGGAAAAAGTATTCCTTATTTTGATTTTTTCCTAATTTTGCAGCCGTCCGATTCCCTAATATATAACGTCCTTGATCAAGCTCATTTCGTATGACTGCGGCCTTTGTTAATATTCGTCCAAATTCTGCTTCTATTTCAACATGTGCTAGGGGAAGACATATAGGTGATTCATCGAACGGTTGTTTTACCCAAACAGTTTCTCCTGTTAACATTGAAGGGGTAATGTATTTTTTACAGATCACATCAATGGATGCTCCAGAATCCCGTAATACAGGAAGATCGAACCCGTTAACCTTAGCCATTGTAGTGTATGGCGCTAAATAATCTTCTTCATTCTCTTGTACCCTGTTAACAACAGCCGTAGATTTAAAGTCTTTCTGAGCTTTCGGACACTGCGGCCTCAAGTGATCGATTGAGCCACAAGTATAGCACTTAAGAGGTTTACGTACTTCAAAATGACGCTCATCTTGATTTCGAAAAGTTTCTGTTTTTTTCGAAACTTTTTCCCCAGCCTGTTTATACCTTGGCGAATCTCTGAAATTAGGCTGATTTTTATTTCTCTTTTGCGACTCCGAACCATGAACTGGAGAGACCTTTTTCCGGTATTCACGTACGTTTTCATAATCTTCTAACAACTCGGCTAATTTATTTGGGGACGTTATCTTGGACCATTCATCAATAAAATGCTGGCGCACTTCGAAATTTACGCGACGCTTCATTTGATCCGTTATCATCAGGTCTTTTAAAAGTTCAAAATCATTAATTTCCAAGCCCGAGATCCATTCTTCAAAATAATTTCTTAATTCAAATGCGAAATCCCTCCAAGTGGTTTGAGCGTTTTTTTGGGTTTGCGAGAATTTGATTCTAAATTTTTCTGGGCTCAGTTTAAACCTTTTAAGAAGTATCCCTTTTATGTAAGCATAGTCATAAGCCTGTTCTTCTGGCTCTCGCATAATCAGCTGAACTATCTCTGTTGGCAAAAGTGTTAATAAAACAGAAACCCATTCTGATTGGTTTAGATTCGCCCTCTTTGCTTGGCGCTCAAACATGACTAGGTACAAACTAACATCATTCTCTTCGGGATCAAATTTTTGGATCATTTTTTGAAGTTCAAAATGGTTTCTTCTAGGCATACTTTCTTCCTTCCCATCAATTAGATCCTTAACTTTAGCGGCCTCCAATTTCATTTTGGTTATCTCGAATTCTCTTTCTTCTCTCCTAATTCTCTCTTGCCTCTCTTCGTCTTCTTTCCTAATTCTTTCTTGCCTCTCTTCGTCTTCTTTCTCGAGTCTCACTGACGTGATATTTTCCAACAGACTTTTAACTAGTTCCTCCTCGTAGGCTTCATTTCCCATAATCAGCTGTCTTAATTCTAATATCCTAAGCTGGGGTCCAACCTTTTCCCCTAACTCTTCAGCCAAGGATTTAAGGTCCTCTTTTCTAGCTTTTGCTAAGAATGCCATGATATACCCTCAACTTATACTCTAAATCTAATGAATCTCTCTCTCTCTCTATATATATATATATATAAATTTGATACACAACTAAAATTTACAATTCTGAGGCTCAAAATTTAACTCTTAATTTTTTTCAGAACAATTTCTGGTATTCTAAACATACATTCAAGACAATTTACACTATACTGTGAACAGGATGCACTCAGTTGCAATTAGTTAAATTGAGAATTTAAGATAATACAATATGCTTTAGATAATACAATATTCACATTCAGATCATCAAAACTTTCATAGTATATTAAGGTATGCATTCAAAAGTAAATTAAAGTAAACGTATAAATACTCATAAATATCAATACAACCACAGTTTGAACGTAAGATATTAGTGATTTCTAAACTTTCTGTTAACACTTTCAACTGAAAATTTTCACTTCTCATAATTCTTACACAAAATGATAATTCATATTCTGTACTGAAAATCAAATAAACAACAGTTTAATTTTAAGCTACCAAGATTTACTTATCTTCATTTTTAACACAATGAACTGAAAATTTTTGGAATTATAATTCTTACGTACTTATATTTCTTACATGAAATACATTCTTACAAACTTATAATTCTTACATACCATAACAGTTTACATTTACTTCTAATAATTATAACGTTCAAGACGACTTAGAATTGATAATTCAGAATACCCTCTAAAAGATAGAATCTTTAGAAATATTACAATTTTACTCTTCAATTATAGAAGCATAATAGTAGCAAAACTCACAACAATTCACTCTATTAATACAACTTCAAATTCTTAAGATATTATTTAATTATAATTCCTGAATTCAAATTTCTAAATTTATACCTAAATTCTTAAATATATTTTCTTATCTGAAACATAAATATCAATCAACGCATTTGCAAGCTTCAACGAAACCAATATTTGTTAGAAAACATTTACCTGAAGTGACATAAATGACACAATAGAAATACTATAACTAATAACCTCACTGCCTCAATATAAAAAATCCAAGGTACTTACCCGCCTGGACTGTAGAGTTGAAATTCTGATTGAAGCCTGGAACATGAAAGTGTTGAATCTCACAACTTAATTCTTTTATTGGACGCTGAAGGCACATGCACTAAATTACCACACAAACGTATATCACCACACTACACTTTCCGGACACTGATAGTCCTACAACTTAAAGATGCTGAAAATCTTCGGACAATGGCTGTCCCACTAAACTTCAAGCGAATTGAATTTCGGATCCTGGTGGTCCTCTCTTTCAGCCGGACTGACGTCTGGAATCTTCTTTAGAAAAACACAAAGCTGAATTTCGGAGCCTGACGGTCCTTTCTTTCTTCCGGACTGGCGTCTGGAATCTTCTTTATAAATCACAAAGTTGATTTTCGGAGCCTGACGGTCCTTTCGTTCTCCCGGACTGATGTCTGGAACTTAAAAACACAGAGCTGAAGTTCGGAGCCTGACGGTCCTCTCTTTCTCCCGGACTGACGTCTGGAACTTAAAAACACAGAGCTGAAGTTCGGAGCCTGACGGTCCTCTCTTTCTCCCGGACTGACGTCTGGAATCTTCTTTAGAAAAGCGCGGAGTTGAATTTCGGAGCCTGACGGTCCTTTTTTTCACCCGGACTGACGTCCGTATTCTTTCTTTGTTAAGCACAAGAGTTCTCGTTCGATGACCAAACTAAAACTGCTTCGTGGATTTTCATCATACCTGCTGCCACCAAATTATTATAGCTGTAACGTTTCCGAGCTTTTATGGAAAAATAGCAAGACAGGATTGTCTTTTTAAATTTATTTAAAACTCAACAACAAATTCATTCGTGGTTAAATAAATGATGAATAGCGTAAATTGTTACATGGCTATATCTTACAGAAGGGAAGGAACGAGTTTCCCACAGTCTTTCTGACTACATGTTCATCCAACTCCACTGCTTCGTCTCTTCTCACAAAAGAGCAGCGAACAGCCGTGAACAAGTCGGCATCATAAAAGCATTAGGGGATAAAGACCCATTAGCCTTCAGGACATTCTTCCTGGCCGAATCGCTTACACCCTGGCTCTAAAAATGAGTTTCTTTAAGTTAGTCCGAAACAGGAAGTCTCTAATAATATCCAGCTGGTTATTTTCCTAATGATTCATTTGCTGTTACAGTTTGTCACAACGCGCTTGCAGCTTATTAAGAGGACAAGGACGTACAATTTTGAAAATGTTCTTCAAAAATTCGAAATCTTACTTTTTATTCCCAAAATTAAAGAATAATGTAAGTGATACGTAAAAAAAATTAATTAAATTAATTAGTTTTCGCTGCAGGCATGAACATTTCAAAGGCATTTAAGTGGTTGACACATATATTCTCCATACGTTTTTCGCATGTCACCCAGTAAATTTATTAGTCCAAAGGGCCAATTTGCCCAGAAGGTCTATTAATTTCGCTTTGGCATTTTGCGTTGGTTCACTATAAATGTGGGTCACTTTTCAAATTGTTGCCACCAAATATTAGAGCCCTGTATTATTAGTCCAAAGGGATATAGTCCCGAAGGATTATTACTTTCGTTTGGGCGTTTTGCGTTGTTTCACAAAAAACGGCGTATCACTTTTCAATTTAGTCCTTATGTTTCTTTT
>KK116369.1:22435-65619 GCA_000611955.2 Stegodyphus mimosarum
TTGCACGGGAAAATAAAAAGGAATTTTAATTACAGTTCTAAATAAATAGCCAAATAAATGTGAAATTCGTAACAATATTCTCTAAAACTTTAACGAATTTTTCATTAACAAACTCAAAGATTTCAAAGCCAGCAATACCAACGTTGTACAGAAAAACATTTTTATCTCCAGCGCGTGAGAGTGTGTACGGAAATTTCTAAAGATATGCTCAGTTTAAAATTATTTTGCGATATTGCTCTTGAAATCAATTTTATGGTTTAAGTGCGAAGGACATGGTATTTAATAAATAAAGGTAACACAAAAAATGTTAAATAAACGCCCCTTTGGAAGTAATTAAAATCTGAAACCTTTCAGATTTTTTTTTATTTAAAAAATTAAGTAATGAAGAATATGCATAAATGTATGTATGTTTCTCACATTGTGATAAAACAACGGTACCTAAAGCCACCTAATTTTGAATAACGTACGTTTCCACCGAATATAGGCATCTGGAAGCCAAATTTTGAACTTAGAATTTGTTTCATTATCTGTATCATATTTTGTAAACCTTTAAGGAATTTTTGATTAACAAACTCAACGATTTAAGCGAGTAATGGCAACACTGTCCTGGAAAAAAAAAACTTTTTTGTGCTCCAGCGCACGAGACTGTATATCCGAAATTCTAAAAACATACTCATTTTAAAATTATTTTGCGATATTGCTCTTGACCTAAATTTTATAGTTTAAGTGCGAAGAACATGAAATTTAGTAAATAAAGGTAACACATAAAACTTTAAAAAAACGTCCCTTTGGGGTAATGTAAAATTTGAAAGCTTTCAGATTTTTTTTAATCTTTTCTTTTAAAAGTTTCTTTTATTTTTTACTGTAAGAACGGCAACATATATATTTATTCTCTCCTTGAACGGCAACAACAGCTGCTTTCAACTTTGTTTACATTAGCGCGGTAACGCAGATCGTTTGTTGTATGTTTATGATCTGTGGTTGTAACTGAAAACATCTGCATTCAGTGAGTTGTAGATGGAACAAACCTATGTCTTTCGTGAAAATCATAATAAGAAAAAACTGCAAACAATAGATCATGTAGAGGAAGTGTTGCATTATGATGGTGAATGACATAGATATTTAGTTAGCTATATTTTAACTTCTGCCATTTCTATCTGAAATATTATACAGGATAACAAGAATTTCACCTTTCATTCATTTAATTAATACATTTTCCATAAACATTAAAACATATTCAAAATGATATCGTAATCAAACATTAGAAGCTGCATAAAATTTAACAAATATGAATTTTGATGCATGTTTAGATTTGCTTAAGATTTTATTTATAATGCTATCTAGAATAACTCAAGGAGCAAGATTTTAGACAATAACGTATAAATTTAAATAAAATTAGGTCGACAATATAGTCGTAAATAATGTATTGTGCAGAATGTTTGTGATATAGAATTTGATACTTTTGAAACCAATTTTAAAAAATTGAATTCAGTAAAAGCTAATAAATGAAGTAATGTTATATTATAATGTATGAGCAAGCCTAAATTATTTTCTAGCATATAATTAATTTCAGATTTTATTGAATTCAAAATAACGTTACAGAAATCTAACCAATATCAAGCATGCAAGAACAAGGTCTAATTTTTAGAAAATCTAGAATTACATATTTTTTAAATGCACGAATTAAAGTATCTTTTTCAATTAAAACGACTCATGCAGTTTTAAAAAATTGATTGTGCATACCTTGGAATGTTTTCATGTGTGAAATTCCGCCGGTAAATGGCATGTAACAACTTTTAGGATATCGAATCAGATTTGGCGAAGGAAAACAAGCGAATTTTTGGATAATTTCCTCCGCAGTTAGAAACGCAACAAGTATAAAACCAGGTGTTAAAAAAGGAGGGCTAGTTCATAGAGCTTTTCTTCCTGAAACAGGAAGTGCGGAATGATGACGTAGTCACGTTGACACTGGCTACAATTCACAGCTAAGAAATAAGCGTTTTAATTTTTTTTTTTTTTTTTAAAGGAAAGCTTTCAGATTTTATATTACAATAAAAGGGGTGTTTTCTTGACGTTTTGTGTCTTACCTTTATTTATTAAGTATCATGTTCTTCGTACTTAAACCATAAAATTCAATTCAACAGCAATATCACAAAATAATTTTAAAAGAGCATATCTTTAGAATTTTCGATACACAGTCTCGCGAACTAGAGATAAAAATGTGTTTTTTTTTTCGTACATTGTTGCCACTGCTGCTGTGAAATTATTTAATCAAAATCCGTTAGAGTTTTACAAACTATGAAACGGATAATAAAACAAATTCCAAATTCGGACTGCCAGGTGCCCATGTTCGGGTGGAGGACTATGTTATTCAAAATTTGACGACTCTAGATGCCGTTATTTTTTCACATTTCGAAAAACAAGCATACGTTCATGGGAATTCCTCATTATTTAGTTTCTTTAAATGTAATACAGGGCAATAATATTTGGTGGCAACAATTTGAAAAGTGAAACGCCGTTTATAGTAACCAACGCAAAATGCCAGAACGAAATTAATAGCCCTACTGGGCAAAGTGCTCCTTTGGGTTGAAAACAGACTTAAAAGAAGCTATGCGTGAAAAAATAGCTTTAATTTAGAAAAGAAGATGTTATTACTGTAATCATTTATAACGTTTAAAAGTTAATAATATTTACTTATTTATCAGATTTAAAAAAATAGATAAAATAAGCTAAGTTTTTCTTAAAAGTTGCAGGTTATTTTCCCTGGGTATTTATTATTAAATCATGAAAAAAAAACTGTGACATTGATTAGCGTTTTTTCATCTGCTTACTACATGACAGAATTTTATTACTCTTTTCTAAGATAACTATAATAACAGCATTTTAAATTTTAAAGTTGGGGGGGGGGTACTTAGTTTGGCGTAATTTTGATAAATGTGTCATTTTTTTTTCTGCAACTAAAAGAAGAGGAACTTATGTTTGACCCCCTTGAAATCGATAATTTTATTCAAAATTTAATCTAATCTAAGACTGCTTTTTTGACGTCATTATAAATTTTGGCGTGTTTCTCTTCGGATTTCATATAATAACAGCAATTTTTAAACTCTAGCTTATACGCACATTTATACACAGAGATTGTATTTAAATAAATATATGATCATTGTCTTAAGTTTGATAGAACATAGAACAACTTTGCTCCAAGTCCCTAAAGAGAATTACTTAATCCCTCAAAAGAGGGACAAAGGAAGAAGATCATTTTTATGCGAAATTATTCTGGCGTTTTATACGATTATTATTTACCTAAATGCTAAATTCTAACCTAAATTCTCGCATTGTGATAAAACGACGGCTTTATTTTTTACGAAATAGCATCTCATTTTTGTTTACTTTTATGGTTTCAGCAATATTAACATCTTCATTTGTGAGTTCTATTTTAAAATCAGTCGTATTTTATTTTTTATTCCTGTCATCATGTTCGTAACGGGCCTCAAAATGAATTTTTTAGTCCAAAGGGGCTTTGTCCCTGAAGGACAATTGTTTTCGTTTTGTGATTTTGCGTCGGAAATATTAAAAGTCTGTATCCCTTTTCAAACTGTTGCCACAAAATATTGCAGCCCTGTATTATAAATAAAGAAATTAAATAATGAAGAATGTGCATAAATGTATGCATGTTTCTCACATTGTCATAAAACGACGGTACCTAAAGCCGTCGAATTTTGAATGCCGTAATCCTGCTGTGAATATAGGCATCTGGAAGCCCAAATTTGAAATTTGGAATTCGTTTTATTAACGATTTCATATTTTGTAAAATTTTAACGAATTTTTGATTAACAAACTCAAGGATTTCTAAGCTGGCAATGGCAACGTTGTACAGAAAAAAAAAACATTTTTATCTGCAGCGCGTAAGACTGTGTGTAGGAAATTCTAAAGATATGCTCAGTTTAAAATTATTTTGCGATATTGTTCTTTAATTGAATTTTATGGTTTAAATGCGAAGAACATGATGTTCAATAAATAAAAGTAACATACAAAATGTTTAAAAAACTCCCCTTTGGACATAATTTAAAATCTGAAACCTTTCAGATTTTTATTTATTTTTTTTTTTCAAATTTAATTCGTGTAATCTCTCAACACACTCTGCTTTATTTTTCTTTCCTTGGCACAGTAATGGGTTTTAAGAGTTTCTTTTACAGCAATCCAAGCAAGCGATTTTTCATATTATCTTCAAAACTCATTGTATAGAAAATGCTCCCTGCAAATTCTTACGTTCTTCACATTAATAGAATCCTGAATCCTGTCTTCGACACATGGATCCATTTTTATCGCCAAACGCAAATTGCCCTTTGCAAAAATGTGAAATGCAATATCACTATCTCATTTCCATGAATTTTATGGCACTTTGCTACAACACAAGAAGACATATTACATAAACGATACTTTACAACAGCGATCTCAAACTTACATTACACACGGGTCAATGCACAATATGAAAGTAGCTGACGGCAGCAATTATATAAAAAATGGCTGACCTTTTTTTTAATAAAATAAAATTTGTTAATTAAATTAAAATCTTTTCACAAAGTATTTGTAAAAACATACGAATAAAAATAAAAAAATATATATATCTAATTTATATTTATATTTTGCCAGAAATCTAAAAGTTTGTGTATGCAAGAAATTTCTGTTGGTCACAATTTGGAATTCAAACACAGAGCTAAATATTAAAATCCTCAGAGTGGCATTTATTCAACTAATTGTAATATACTGAACTACTAAGTAACTTACTTTTAATTATTAAACTCTATGAGATGCGTATTTAAGAAAGTAATAAAGAAGAGTTTTAGAATATGTATTGTTGAAATTAAGAGTTGAAAAAAAAACCTGATAAGTATAATTAAAAGAATTATTTCCTTAAGTTTTATAATAAGTCAGTTACAAGTTTTAAGCAATATTAAAAAAAATCCTTTTTTTTTATTCCCTTTCAGAAATATTTAAGGAAACTTAAGTACTATTTAACATATTTCACTATTAAAATAAACGGTGCTGTAATTTTAAATGGACCGAATAGAGCATTAATTATAAATTGGCTTAGATTTTTCGATTTAAAAGATGCCTCAGAAGCTAAAAAAATCGTGTAATATTTCAAAAAGTATTTTAGGAAGACGCTCTATAAATAGCAAACAAATAATGCATAATTTTAATATAATAATACAGTAAACTTTGATCTTAATTTTTGTAATCCTTAACCGAATAAAATCAAATTACCTTAAAAAATTTTTTTAGTGTAATTAACGAAAACTTGTGAAAATATTTCAGTCAAATTAAACCTTTCTGAGCAAACTGTTCTGGGAAAAGTATAGCATTTTAATTGCGTTCAGAGTGAAATGTTGCTTAAAAATGTATTCTTTTCAGGTACTTAGGACTCTGAAATATTGTAGGAAAGAAAAGCCATCAAATTTTGAATAATGTAATCCTCCATCCGAACAGAGGCACCTGGAAGTCCGAATTTTGAATTTCAAACTTCGTGTTTCATATTTTGTGAAACCTGAAGAAATTCCTGATTAACGGATTCAACGATCTGAAAGCAAGCAACATTGTACAGAATAAAATATTTTTATCTCCAGCGAGCAAGACTATCTGTCGGAAATTCTAAAGACACGCTGTTTTATGATTTTACTGTCGAATCGAATTTTATGTAGCGTAAGTGCCAAAAACACGATATTTAATAAAGAAAATTAATACAAAAAACGTTGATAATAAAAAGACAAAAAAAAATTTGCAAGCATTCTTACCAAGAAAACTGAACATTGATGTGATGAATTGATAAAAGACTGAAAAAAAAGGAGAAAACTGTCTGCTAACACTTAACACTGTATCGTAAATTCTAATCATGTGCTGCTATGTTGCTTTTAAAATGTTTGCAATTTTCATGTTGACCTGTATGTGGCGTAAGTACAAAGAAAATGATGCTTAATAATAAAGCTAAAAAGAAATGGGTTAGCAGGCGTGAATGAAGCAGCAGACTTATGAAACTACAAGCTTAGCGAGAGCTTAAAAAATTTTAACAAATCCTTTGGGGTCATCGTTAAAATCAGATTTCTTTTTTCGTTTTTTGTCTTTTTATTATTAAAATTTCGTGTGTTTGCTTTATTTACTAAATATCGGTTCTTAGCGCTTACGCCACATAAAATTCGATTCAACAGCAAAATCACAAAATATTTCAAAAACAGCATATCTTTAGAATTTACGATACATAGTCTCGTGCGCTGGAGATAAAAATGTTTTATTCCGTACAGTGTTGCCGCTGCTCGCTTTGGAGTCGTTGAGTTTGTTAATCAAAAATTTAATTAAGTTTTACCAAATAGGAAATAGATAATAAAACAAATTCAAAATTGGGGCTTGCATGTGCCCATGTTCGGGTGAAGAACTATGTAAATCAAAATTTGATGCTCTAGATACCACTGTTTTTTCGCAGTGTGAGAAACATGCATATATACATGCAGATGCTTCATTATTTAATTTCTTTACATATAAGACATGTAATAATAAAATAATAAATGTAATAATAATAATAATAATAAATTCTTTAAGTATAATAACCATTTGATAACGGAATTTTATCAAGTTCATTAGTCGTGTTTTCTTTGAATAATGTTTAAGCGATATCTTTAGCTGCTGGTAATAAAAGGTTTTCTCCAATATTGTGAGCCTACCCAGTACTGGTAATTCTTAGGCTTACTAGATCACTAGCTTCCAAAGCGTTTTCGATTGAAGTAACAAAACCATGCATTACTTCCTTGCTATTTTTGAACTCCAATAATTTCCTCTTAAAATGTTCTTCGAGTTTATGGTATGCTTAGATTCAAGGTGCCTTTTAAGAAACGATTGTTTTATACTTTGATTGGGTAATATTTGATCACAAACAACACACTGAGTTAGAGGGTCTATTTTATCCCCATTCCAACTAAATCCAAATGATAAATAACTTCCATTATAAATTCTGATAAACTATTTTTTTTTCTTTTCAATATTCTTAGCGGTGGTAGATTGTCATGGATCTATCACCTGTGAATCATCACTTTTGCACTTTGTCAATCCTAGCCATTTTTCCATTTTGAAAAATCTAGGTTTATTTTATTATTTTTTCACAAATATTTAAATGCACAATATATTACGAATTCTTCAAAAGCAAAAGATGATATTCTCAAATCGCGTAGAAAAATAAGGAATACAAAGCAACAAGAAGACAAAATACATTCTATTAGAGACAGCAGATCAACGTAAAAAATAATTCTAACTGAAACTAGAGCAATACGAGCCCGAAAATGGTGACGACGTAACGTGTAGACATGCTAATAAATCGATCAACTTTAAAAGAACTTCTGAGATACTATTACTTTTTATTGGAACTTATTTTTATTTCCTTTGAAATACAGTATACTCATTTAAAATTTTTAAAACTCCTTTTAAAAGCATCATTTATGACAAATTTTGTTACATGTATGGCTAAAAGAATATTTGTGAAAATATAAACGGATTATTTCCTAAAATCCATGAGCGGCTATGGACCTTGAACGAAGCTCAGATCGCATAAAATTATAAGTGTCAGAGAAAAAACTTAAACGGGATGTTGGTGTATTTAATTTTTGAAATTAATAGTTAAAAATACTTTGTTTCTTTGCGTACCATCTATTTTTTTTCTCTTGCGAAGCACCGATTGAGAAACTTCGAGGCTGAAGGAAACGCCTAAAACAATTGCATAAATTTCAGAAACTTCATTACCTAGAATTGGCATCAAATTCTCCAGTGGTGCTTGATGTGTTCTGAGTGCTATCAATTACTAACAGTTTAAAAAACAGAATAAAAAAGAGTGCTTATTATTCAAGCAATTTATGTAAAATTTATATCTAAATTTAAGTTTGAAGTTATTTATGAAATAATATAGGCGCATGCGCTTTTCTTGCCTGAGCCGCCATATTTATTCCTTCGTTTGTTATTGTTCATTTTGTACAGCACACTGAGATAGGCACTCCATGGCTGCTCAACAGTCAGCACTTTTACTTCGTAAGCAATTAAATGGTAAGTGCAGTATCTGTGTTCTTTTAATGCCTTTTGTAATTTGTCTTGACAACTCCTCAACTATATGTATTACCTAATAGGAATCTTATTATAATTTGTTTAAGGGATCAAATATTTTCCAGCTGCTGCAATCCTTAGTTCGAGTAAAAGTTAAGCCTAATACTTGAGAATATAATGTAATTAAGTAAACAAAGAGTTGTTCTGCGTAGACAATGCCTAAGACAAAGGTTTACAGTGAATGATGTTTTCTATTTTATGTTATTTACATTGAATTTGTTGTAAGCTGATTGTGTAAGAATCAACCATCTCTTTTGACGATATAAAAAATAGTTCATTTATTTATTTTACGTAGCATAAAAATGAGAAAATCGTTATCGACGCAGATCGAATTTGAGATTTTCCGAGTTCCTGATTTTATGTCTTTTATTTAATATTACCTGAAATCTTCATTTCCATGAGATTTTATTATAGCTGCATGTTCTGAAACTTGTATGTTCAAGGTCTTGTGCAAAATGCAATATTTAAATGCTTGTGTGCGCTGAAGATGTTTATCGATTTAATGCATCTGTGCTGGTTAACGTTTAAGATCTTTCTTATTTACTTTTTATTTTAGGAAAAAAAAAAAGAAAAGAGATTTTTATTAGGAGTAAGGAATTGTTTAAGGTAACTGAAAATTGTAAATGTACTTTTCACAGAGGTTTATGTGACTGTTTAAAGTAGCAGAACTACTTTTACATCGTTATTAAATGTTAATTGGACGTATAAGTAATGTGAATTTTCTGATTTTCTGCAAATTAAATGTATTCTAAGAAAAGTTTTATAAATTATATTTATGAAGAAATTCATATTTTATTTTAACTATACTATCTGTAAATTCATACTTAAAATTGCACAGTAGAACAGGTGTAATAAGCTGTTTTACATTACTTTGGATAAAACTTTAATATCAAATGAACAAATAAATCAAAATTTGTAATCCTGCAAGTCTCTTATTTGCAAATGAAATTTTGATAAAAAAAATATATAAATGGTTGTTATGATGTTTTGGCGAATAAGTAAATAGGCTTAAAAAGGAGTTTTTAGTACATTGTGAATAAAATATTGTTTAACACTTAACCGCTGAAGTTAAAATACCACATCTTCATTACAGTATGAAGTTAGATAGAACTAACTTAAATTACATGTATATGGAATGTTTCATTAAGTACATTTAATCTCATAATATATTATTTAACTATGTTGCAAAATGTTTGTAATATAAAACTATGAGTATGTATTAAAATAGAAGATAAATAATTCTGTTGACATAATTTCTTGCATATTGGAAAATATAAAAATCAGCGAGACCATATTATGGTAGTAAAAGTTTTATTATTTTGTTGAATTTACCACATAATAAAGACGTATGAATGTGTTTTTTCCATTTAAAGAACAGTACAACATAAAAACCATGCTGTTGCCAGTCTAAGTGGCATATGATCTTTCGTATGCCACTTATATTAAGAGAAGAATGCATGCTGCAGCTGTATTTTAAAGCAAGGTTATAAATTATTATACTGCTAATATAATAAGTCATTCCTGATACTTCATGTTATATACCCTTGTGACAGAATTTACTTAAATCAAAAGAGGAAGAAAATGCCAATGTAAAGTTTAGCTATAGAAAGTAAAAGGAACCAGTATCTGATTACTCTCAAAATAATTTGATTCAAAACCAGTAGCAAAATAATAATGCTTTTTTGCTAAATTTAAATTCTCCCCTTTACTGTTTCATCTGCATTAAAAAGTCTTATCAAAAGCTAGAGAGTCCTCTGACAGTTTAGATTGTGTATATATATATATATATATAATAACTTGGGAGACTGGTAGCATCATAGATACATTGAGATTTGAAGGCATGGTCGAATTTAATATCTTATTGTTATTTATGCTGTACGCTTATGTTTCATTAATGCAGCATAAATAAAGTTTGTGTTATATGCACATCACAATTTTTGGAAGCTTGCCTCTTAAGGTATATAATGGGTGGCATAACTGTAACATGTTACCAGCATCCAAGCAAATGGAAGAGTGATGCGTTCAGAAGAAAAATGTAAGAGAGGTAAAAAGCGTTTTGGTTGCAATTGAAATCATATTCAGGGATTGGATAAAAGGTTTCAGCATTTCGTTAGATCTTACAATGCAGATTAATTTGAAAAGACCCAGTTCAGATTGACATATTTTAAAAAGTTAGTTTTTAGGAATGAAAGGGGAAGTATACAAATTAAAATAAAAAATGAAGGAACTGTTGCAAAATTAAAGTTACAAGTTTGCTTTACATGTTTTTACATACACATGCATACCTTTTTTTTTTAACTATTTAAACAACAAAGTCAACAAACAACTTTATTAGATGAAACTGGAGGGAATAAATTCATACTTATTAACAAAATATTTGTGTTTTTTGGACAGGCGATTTGTATTTTACAAAAATTTGTGCGTGTAATTTGGAATTGTAGTAATTCCAGTGCAGTTTACATGTTATTTTTATTACTATTTCCTCCCCCCTTTTTTAAGTTTACATCTATTATGTATATTTATGAGTAAATAATTGTGAAATAGTTTAAGATCATAATGATGAATTTCATCAAAAATGTTGTAATTTTTTCATCAATATTTCAGTTTTGCTTCTTGGCTTGCTAGGAAGGTGATTTGGGATGCTTTTTTAATTATTATTTATTTAAAGCCAGAAATTTCATAAATAATGCACATAAGTGAAATTTAAAATATATTGGAGTGAAGTTTACGTTAATTTAGAACAGACGTGTTATGTAAATACTGTACATAAATAAAATTTAATATATAATATTAGTATATCGTCTGAAAAATCTTCTAACAGACTTTACAAATAAAGGAGATATAGCATTTATTATAGCTGTCGTAGTCTAAAGGAACCTGATTCAACTTTTTATGAGTCATCAAAATAAGAATAAGTAAGCATATTCCTATACAGGTTCTTTATATATTTCATTTCAGAATCGGATGGTTTGCAAAGATATGTTTATGTGAGAAACTGGAGCAGCAATGTAATGTTCACGCACTTCTGAAATTCCTCTTTAAAAAGAATTTCTGTATTTGTTATTTTTGAGCTCGATAAATTCATCATATCCCTCTGCAGTTTCGCAGTAATTATCTTTTCATGCCAGAAAGTTCTGCAAGAGGTTAATATTTTATTCTTAATTTAGAGGTTAATATTATTACAGTTTGGGTACTTTCTTATTATAGCGGTCCATTAAATTGCTAATCAACTGAGGTACCTTGCCATGTGTTCCTTTACCTCGCTACATGTTACATCTTGGTTGATTAGCAATTAAATTTTTAGGACCACTATAATAAGGAAGTACCACAATTGTAACAAAGTGTAGATGTCTCAAAGCCAAAGCTAAATCTGTGTTCCTGACTGGTAAATTGTACTTAAGTCATATATTCAAGGCAGTTAGTATTTTGATAAGGAATAAATGCTGAATCGGTGGTATAATAAAATTTGTTTTATATAATCATATAAAACTTTTAACATGCATTTGAGAAATAAGTTTTATACTTCATAGTTAATCTTCAAATAGTCTCTATTTACAGCAGCTAAAAATAAATTCCACTTCAGACCACACTAATGAGCTTGCTGAGTTCAGTATTGAGTATGGATTTTTTCAGGCATTAACAGCTAAACTTTGTTATTTTGAAACTACATAAATGTTATATAATAATTTTTATTTACTGATTATTGATTCCTCTGAAAAGTCACAAGCTGGTTAGTGATTCATTTTTTTTGCCCAGCTATGTTTAAAATGATTGTGTACAAAGAATTCCAAGTAACAGAAGCAGTCAACAAAACTGAAGTTGCACGAAACATCAGCGATATAATACTTACCTATTGCAGCATCTGCAGATGTACTTTGTAGTTTTGAAACATTCTGTTTGCTACTGATCTTGAATTAGCGGGTACTGTTACAAGAGACTTTGCAGTTAGCATTAAAAATGATGAATAATTGTTCTCTGGTGTCACAGTAGCTGAAGGTGATGTACTTCTGTATATCAAGGCTTGCACATTTCATAATATAAAATTCTAAAGATGGCCATCTGAAGTTTCGAATTCATTGCTCCTACAAAATGCCTGTGCTTTGACATTAAAAGTATGGCCATTCAGTAGTATATTTTTTTAACTCATCGATTTTAATCTTTCCTTGAATATCCTCGTAACAGTAGGACTTTGGATTAATCTTTTCTATTATAGGACATTCTGTATCAAACTATTTTCTATAGAAAAGTATATATACCAGCATTAGTTATTGGCTATAATTGAATTACAGTATTTTCTGCAACAAGGCTATTCTTTTTCTCGCCTAGTCAATAAAATGTATTGTTCTTATCTCTTACATTTATATTTTCAAAGAAAATATTGTCAATAAAAAGTTTTTTAAATGTCTCATTCTATTCTGTTTTTTGTTTTTTAAAGTATCTAACATAGTAGTAGTTTTTATATATATTTAGAAAAATTTTACTTCAATTGAAATGACATGACAATGAAAGTGTTTTTTTGCTAGAAGTTTAAAGTTGGCATTTATCTTTCTAGAGAAAATTGTCAGCTGTTTTTGTCCTGTAATAGAAAACATCCGCTTGAATTAATAAAATTATTTGAGCTCATGCTTATTATTTTTTATATTGCATTTCAGAATCCACTTTTATAATTTCCTCTAAGTGTGGAATAAAATGTTCATCAGCACATTTTTAGCCCAAGGTCCAATTGGCCCAGATAGGCTACTAGTTACCTTTGAATTGGAATTTTGCATTGATCATCGTAAATGATTGATTGTGTCACTTTTCAAATTGTTGCCACCAAATATTATCACACAGTGTATTATATTTAAAGAAATTAAATAATGAAGAATCTGCTTGAATATTTGTTTGTTTCTCACATTGTGAAAAATCTATATCCAGAGCCATCAAATTTTGAATAACATAGTTCTCCACCTGAATGGGGCCATCTGGAAGCCTGAATCTTCAATTTTGTATATATTTTATTATCTATTTCATTTTTTTAAAACTTAAATGAATATTTGAATAAGAAACTCAACAATTTCCAAGTGAGCAGTGGCAACACACTGTACGAAATAAAATATTTTTATCTTCGGTGCAGGAGTATTGTCTATCAAAAATTTAAAGATATGCTGTTTTTAAATATTTTTAGCCAAAAGGAGAATTAGCCCAAATACTCTCGAAATGTGTATATATGTGCAAATGCAAAAAACATTCCTTGGTCATAATATTTTTTTTTTGTTAAATGAATGTTCAATTATTTGATGAAGAATACTACTGTGTGTAATGTCTATGATCGTTAACACGACAATTTCTAAGGCTAAAGGCTTGATATCTTTTTCGAAAGGGCTGTAAAACATGTATGACTGATATATAGCTGATGTGTTGACACAGGAGGGGGAAATAAATTTTGATGAGATTGGTACATGTGGTTGCAAATGAAATATAAACAGTTACTGTATTGCGTGGAATTTGACTCGCATGATATTTTGTAGAATATGAACCTTCTGCAAGTTAGAATTACATTGTATGGAATTCATTAATATATCTGTTGCTAATGTAAATCCTTGAAAATTGAAACTCTAAATTAAAGGTTTTTAAAGAATGATCTTTGAATGGTACAGAAATGTAGATTATCATCACAGTTTGTTTCTAATTGGAAAACAAAATAATTGTGGCTTTCCTTTTCAGAATTAAAGAAGAATCCTGTTGAAGGTTTTTCTGCAGGATTAATTGATGATAATGATATCTACAAATGGGAAGTGCTAATAATAGGACCTCCAGACACTCTTTAGTAAGTTGTATTAATTTATTGCCTATGTGTGAATAAACATTTATATTTGGGATATTTAATAATTTATAATATTAGAAATAAAACCTTTTTATCAATTTTTAATGAATTTATTTTCAGAGTCTTGTTATAAGTTCATTTTGGGGCTTATTTTTATGGAATTGTATGTATGTACTTAGATTATTCAAGATACTAATTTATATGAAATACTGAATAGTTAGAAGAGCTATTGAATCTTTTTAAAGTTATTTTTGTGTAGTTAATATATTTTTCTCCCTTAAAAAGTGCAAGCTCTTTTTTAATTCAATTGAGTAAAAATTTGTAAGTTTTAAAATGTAAATTGATGAATAAAATTTCATTCAAATGAGTAGGAAATCGAATGTTATCATTAAACACAAGGAATTGTGAGTGATGTGAATAGCCTATTCTACTTGAAGAATATGAATTAAAATTGTAAGGTACAATTGAAGAAAGTTGTATGTTCCTTGCTTTATGAAAAAAATGTTTCTATGTAGAGCTGCTAAATTTTGAATTGCGTAGTCCTACACCTACCTGATCATGTGCACTTGATCAAGACCGGATTTTGATGTTGGTTTTGATTTATTTTGTGCAAATTTAAGAGATTTTAAATTTAACTCTTTGTTGCTAAGTGATCCAACTTGGCTAGTTTCTCAAACCATTAAATTCAATTTTAAATGAATGAAAATAGGTTTACCATTTACTTTTAACTTCCCTTTTCAATCATACATGGCATACCACACAAGGCAATTATGATCTTCAGCTGTGTTGCTTTATTTAAAATCCTACTATTTACAAGAAGTTTATTTTTTTATTTTGTGTGTGTGATACAAAAAGGGTTGCTTCAAAAGAAATATTTATGTTATATCATTAGCTGTACTCTAAAGAACAAGAAATAAACAAAAAAATCATCGAATAAGATTAGGTTTTCCCTCAACAGGAATACTGTGCTACTGGCTTTTACACATGTAACCATGATGACAAGAAAAAATGTTTGTGTTCCCTTTTTCTGTCTAGAGAAATGAAGTAGTGGCATCACATGTTCTTCCATTTTGTAGATGTAGGTGTAATTAACAACTACATACTGTATAAAATGCTAAATGAAGATAAAATAAAAACAGCCCAAAACAAGAAAGCAAAGCTGGAAGAAAGGGAATCGTGTGCAAAGCCTGCAGTGTTGGTTTGTACTTTTGTTAAGTGCATTTGATGTGCTTCAAAAAATTTCATAAACTAAAAAATAGAGGATTGTAAATATTTTTATACATAGAACTTGAATGTGTGTGTATATATATATATATATAGGAACTGTGAATATTTCTCATTTTTTCATAAAATATCATATCACCATGATTTTTGGTATGGGATAAAGTTGTAGAATAGCTGGCCTCTCCCATGGTATGCCTTGGATCATGCTGAATCAGTTACACAGGTTTAATGCAGTGTTTTTTTACATTCATAATACAAAAACTTCTACTCATTTACGTACTTCACTACAATGCTTACCTAGACGCACTTTTAAGAGCCCTAATGCATAGTGTTGTGGCAGAGTTGGCACCCACAGAATCAAAATGGTAAGTGTAATCTTTACAAAATTATATCTGAATACTCCTTTTGGCCTAAATAGGCAGCTTACAACTTTTCTTGTTGAAATTCCAACTTTAAATGGTAGTGTGCAGTAACTCAGTTAAAACTAAGCAATTTAAGTGCTTTGTATTGCCACTATACAAGATACTTATTTTCAGATTTAATCAGAAAACTCAACAACGTAAAAAAGTGTGTTGCCACTTTGCAATATATTTGTTTTTCTGTAACCGTACTTCTGGTAAACACTGGTTAGCTCTAAAAGTATTAACAGACTACAGAAATAGTTACAAAATACACACCAAAACAAAATACCTAAGATTCAGAAATAACATTTGAGTCACAGAGCATAATGTAGAACTTGAGGTAGAGGTTGGCTGCCTGTAAGTTGTTCTCATTGCTACTGGATGGCGTTCGATAAAATAGTTCGGTTACGTCCATATAGTTCTGTTACATTTCAAATTTAACTTCATCGGGAAAAAACAGTGGCACATAGAACCACCATATTTTGAACATGCATAGTGTTCTATCTGCACTTGTACACCTCAAAACCCAAGTTTTGAATTTATTTGTATTTCTTTCATAGTTTAGAATGAGAGAATATAAGGAACTTTAGAAACTGAGTAATACAAAATCTTTGTGTTGCCACTCTGCAAATCATAAGTTATGTTTAAAATTTAATCAGATAAGTCAGCATTATGAAACTCGGGGTCCAAAAGAAATGTTTTGCCGCTCTCCGAGTTAAAATAGTTTTGTCTTCCACATGACTCTGTTATGTTGTTCAGCAAAGCATAAGATAGTGTTAAATTTAGAAGTAGTTTCAGTAATCTTCTGTTATTTGAACCGGATGCAGAAATGTATGTACATATATATAGACATATGCACATGTATACATGAACACATCCATACATTTCTGAATTCGATCTCGATAACAAAAGAGTACTCTGGTTTCAATAAGAGGTCCATAATGGTATTTTTTTTAATTGAAGATAATAAAATTTAAATATTTCTTGATTTGAGAAGGAGTTTATAATAATATGATTTTTGTGGATGGCATTCAAATAGCTCATTTTCGTGTGTGTTTTATAGCTTAAATTTTAAAGTCATTGGAATCCTCTTGCATAGTATGTCGGTTATCACTGCTCAGATATCATCCATTTAGGAGGACTAAAGGGATAACTTTGAAAATAATTTAAAATGGTAGCTTTTACATCGTTTTTCTGAAATCTTTTTATCGTTATATACTTTTAAGTTTTAATTTTGTTGTACTTAATTCATAATCAGTTTCATATGTAGCAGCATGTTATAGATCCTTTGTTGAAGTGAAGAATGGGAGTCAAATAAACATAACATTTAAACATAAAATCAAACTTTATTTTTACATTTTAGATTGGGGGGGAATGTAGAGGTCCTAAATATGCTTTTGCTTCTAACAACTTCTTAAATTTTAAAAAAAATATTTTTGTGTTCAAAAGAATTTTGGTACTTGTGTGTTGACAGGATGCCAGCCAGCAAATATATGCTGAAGTACCAAATGTGGTAAGCTGTTTATATTGTGCCAAAAGTAGCAAAGTACAAAAAAATGAATATCAATCCAGGAATTTTTCTCCCCCTGGATTGTTATCTGCTCAATATGAACACCTACAAAAAAAAAACCCCACAAAGTCAGTATTATTGATCCTGGAGGAAAATATGTTTCAGAGTACCCTTTGATGAAAATTGCCAATATTTTGGGTGCCATCCTTATTTATGTGCAAAGCCCTTCGTGTAGTGTCAAAAACATAATGCTGTTAGTCCATATTTTAGGGTGCCCCTATCGCTGAGTTGTTTTTTCATTTATGGTAACCTGAGTGGTTAAATGTAATGGAACCCGTATTATGACAGGATTGGTTGTGTGATTGCGATAAAGTTGACTGATGGGAAAATATTTGTAAGGGCTTATTTCTGCATTGGATGTCATGTAGGAAGTACATGACATCCAACGCATGTGCATGCTTATTTTGTGCTGTACACCATGAAATTGGTGTATCTGATGAGATTAATGTGAAATTTCTGTACTATTTGGAACGAAAGGGGGGAAAAAGCATTAATTTACTGGTGTGTAAATGAAGGTTTACTTAGTAGTTATTATGTGTCCTATCTGTACGAAGGAAATGCGTATGGTCGAATGTAAAGGTCGTTCAGATGGGTTTGCTGCAAGAAATGCCACCGACAGTCCTGCATTACGGAGGATATTTTTTACTCCTATTTTTGTGAATTTATGTGGTAATGACAGTGTGCGTATTCTAATCAGATAATTTTAGAAATTTTTTGGATGCTGTTAATTAATTTTGTGTACCAGACTGAAGACACAGAAATTTCTAAATATGGTAAGTCAGTATTTCCTTTTTAGTGCGTATATGCGATACGATGTATTTCCTTTTTTATGTTATTTCATTGTGTGATTTAAAATGCAGTTTATTGAGCTTTGATTGGCTACAAATTTTGTTTAATTTTGGTGATGAGAAACTTTGTTTTAACATTATATGATGTCATCATTCTCCTGATTTTTGTTAAGTAAAAATAAATCGATGTGTACGTGGGCAAAGTCAAGGGAATGCGCAGTGCTGAGTTTGTGCAATTCTCTGATTTTTTTTTTAAGTGAAAATAGATCGATGTGTTCATGGACACCGAGTTTGTGCAATTCTTTGACTTGTTATTTTGGTTTCATATCATCTTGAAATTGTGCCTTGCTGGCCAATCGCCAATTTTGGCCAAGGGGAACCCTTAACTATATTTTTACTCATAATGCAATATAACATAATTAAAATATAAAAAAATTATAAGCTTAATAAACCACACTTTAAATCAAAATAAAACAAGGAAGTAACATAAAAATAGAAATCGTTATCTAATCTGCACAGTACAAAAAAGAAATGTCAACTTACCTTATTTAGAAATTTCTTGTGTCTTTAGTGTGTTACATACAGAATTCCTTAACAGTATCCAAAAAACTGTTTAAAATTATCTAAACTAGAATCTGTATAATGCTGTCATGACATAAATTCACAAAAGTAAAAATCAAAAATATCCTCTGGACTGTTGGTGGCATTTCTTTCAAAAATTCCTTTTTATTGCACTCCACATACCTTCCATAGTGTTGATATGAGCTCTGGTTTCCAAATCCTTAACCCCTCAGGGGCTCACTTTTGTGAGTACGGGTGTGGCAATCCCGAGGTGCCCTAGCCCTTCAGGGGATCATCTTCTTGGTGAGACGGGTGTCACAATCCTGGAGCCCCAGTGATCTATCCTCTTTCCCGTCTCCTCTGCTCTGAGCTGAAGCTTTCTTCCTTTCTTTCTCCCTTGTGGTTCTCCTCTTCGGAGGTTGGGGCTCGTTATGAGAGACTGGAACAGCCCTTGTCTCTGGTTCTTGAGTGACGAGAAAACTGCCCACGTGTTTGCCGTGCGTGGAGACCCGTGTCACTGGAAAAGAGGGTCCTGGTAGTTGAGGGGCGAGGTACTGTCCCCAACACACTGCTTTGGCCTCCGCTTCAGTTAAACGGGAGGCACTTTGTCGTCCTCACAGGTGTCAACCGGCTGGTCACTAGTCCTTAGTGTCAGTGGCTTGGGGACAAGCTCTCGGGAGTACCCGCTTTCGGGAAAGCCGACTGTGGGACTTCAGTCTGCGTATAGGTCCGGCTAGCCCTGGCGTAGAAATCTGCGTCCCCTTGTTGGGCTCCATGGTGGGTGGGGCGGTCGGACCCGAATCTTTTTCCATTTCAATATGAATGCTATGATACCTTCTTGCTCCAACAATGTATCCGATACTCCGACTGTGACCAAAAGACTAAGAAGTGACATAGAAAGCACTGTATCAGATCTATCTTGTCCACGTTTCTTAATTATTACCAGCTCCGAAGAATTGAAAAAAATGTCACCCTTTGTAATAAACAAACATCTTTTGTCTTCTGTAGGAGAACTGAAAAATATTAAGAGACTTCGATCTGGAGACCTTTTGATTGAAACTGCGTCCGGAAAACAATCTGAAAATCTTTTGAAACTAACCAAATTAGGACAAGCAAACATTGAAGTTAAACCACATAATACTCTGAACTCGTCCCGAGGAGTAATCTCTGAAATAGACTTACTATCAGTAACTGAAGAGGAATTCGTTAAAGAGTTGGCAGATCAAAACGTGTGCGGTGCTCGTAGGATCAAAATACGGAAAGACGGTCAACTCATTCCCACTAAACATGTCATACTTACTTTCAAGTCTCCTAACTTGCCGAAAAACATCAAAGCTGGATACCTAAACTGTTCAGTCAGGCCGTATATACCGAATCCAATGCGTTGCTTCCAATGTCAGCGCTTTGGACATGGAAAGACCTCTTGTCGCGGCAGCCTCACGTGTGCTCGATGTTCCATCGTAGGACATGCCAGTGAAGGCTGCTCTGCTGCCCTCTTATGTATAAATTGTAAAGGCGAACACCCAGCCTTTTCAAGATCATGTCCGAAATGGCAGACAGAAAAACAAATTCAAAACATTAAAGTTACACAAAAGATATCATTTGCAGAAGCTAGAAGACTTGTTCTCTCTAACCAGCCAAAACTTAATAAATCTTACGCATCTGCAACTAAATCATTCAGATCAATATCAACGCAAACTACAGTTACCGCACAGAAAAAAGAACTAGCAGTGACAGTAGATCCTAGAAACCAAAAATCAGGGAAAAAACCTGATGCTGAAACTAGTGCACCGGTGACTACATCCAAGGGAAAACAGGATGTCCAACAGAACAAACAAAGAGATGATATCAAGGAGAAAAATAAGCAAAAACCCAGGACCCCCAGTCAAAGTTCTATCGCAAGCATGAGTTCAGGACGCCTAGATGACTCAGATGAAATGGATGTTGAAGAAGGGTTATCCCTCCCGAAACACCTTCTGCCTCGAAAATCAAAAAAACAACACCGCCAAAACAGGCATCCATAATGGGTACATTTATTTCGTGGAATTGCCGGGGTTTCCGTCAAAACCTGGATAATATCAAGGATATAATCAACATCTACCAACCTGCCTGCTTTGCACTTCAAGAGACCTTGTTAAAACCAAGCAGCCATGCTAAGATACGGAGATACACCACAGTAAGAAGGGACAACCCATCTGGGGATCGTGCCTGTGGTGGTGTGGGCCTTACCATCTCCCACAATCACCCGTACACTGTTCTTCCTTTGACGACCTCCCTTCAAGCTGTGGGGATTCAGATTAATTTACGTTCTTCAATCTCAGTATGCACTATCTATTTACCCCCACATGAGCATGTAGATCAGCGAGATCTAGACAATATAACAGAGCAGCTCCCAGAACCTTTTCTGCTTTTAGGTGACTTCAATGCACATAGTACCTTATGGGGAAGCAGAGACACTAATTCAAGGGGCCGGCAGATCGAACAGCTAATGGAGGATCATTCTATCTGTCTGCTTAATAACGGAGAAAACACCTACTTTCATCAGCCGACTGGAACATTTCATGCAATTGATCTGGTGTTCTGTTCTCCATCTCTACTCCCCCTTTGCTCCTTCAGTGTAGGGGAGAATCTTTACGATAGTGACCATTTCCCAGTGATTGTAAATATCGCAGGAAAGTCTGTGATCTCAAGACAACCCCGCTTACTTTATGATAAAGCTGATTGGGATCTTTTTGTCTCTTGCGCTGTGCTGACAGAAGAAATGGTCAATGATGTGGACATTAATACAGCAGTAAAAATGATCTCCCATACTATTGTACAAGCAGCTGAACTTTGTATTCCAAAGTCCTCGACAAAGTTCCCAAAGTTCCCTAAACCCTGGTGGAACAGTGATTGCCATAAAACTATGAGAGAGCAAAAGAAAGCCTGGCGTATCTTTCGCCGATACCCAACACTGGCAAACCTTCTGGCCTTTAAAAAAGCTAAGGCGAATGCTAGGAAAGTGAGACGGCAAAGTCAGAGAAAATCATGGGCAGCCTACGTGTCTACTATTACCTCCTCAATGTCTAGCAAACAGGTTTGGGAAAGAGTCCGCAAAGCCTCTGGACTTTACAATGATTATCCCCTCTCTGCTCTAGAAAAAGATGGAAAGTTGATAAGCACTAGAGAAGAAATCGCCGATGCTTTAGGTGATACTTTTGCTGCTGTATCTGACAGTAACAATTACTCAAAAGAATTTCTGCCCACAAAGACGCGCTTGGAAAAGACCCAAATCGACTTCTCCCATCCTAATGCACAATCCTATAATAAAGATCTCACCATGTTTGAATTAAGAAGTGTAATATCTCGCACTGATAAGACCTGCCCTGGCCCTGATGGCATAAGTTATTTGATGATAAAGCATCTGTCCTATGAATCTCTACTGGTCCTTCTCGCTCTGTATAATAAGATATGGAAGGAACAACTTTATCCTACCGCCTGGTGCAGGGCCTTTGTAATCCCTATAGCAAAACCCGGCAAAGATCCGAAAAATCCTTTAAATTACCGCCCCATTGCCCTCACTAGCTGCCTTTGTAAAATCATGGAAAAAATGGTAAATCACCGTCTCACCTACTATTTGGAGACTAACCACTGCCTATCGCCCCACCAAAGTGGTTTCCGTAAGGGAAGATCTCCACTGGACAATGTCCTGTTTTTAGAAACTGCAATACGCAATGCATTTGTAAAAAGAAACCATCTGGTTTCAATCTTTTTCGACATGGAGAAGGCATATGACAGAACTTGGCGGCATGGAATTCTTCATGACCTCCACAGCACAGGGTTGAGAGGTAACTTACCTATCTTTATTCAAAACTTTCTGAAACACCGCTCTTTCCAGGTCAAGATTGGCCCGGTGCTTTCTCAAACCTTTATACAACAAGAAGGTGTACCCCAAGGTTCAGTGCTTAGTGTTACTCTTTTCAGCCTAAAAATTAATTCCATTTTAAAAGAACTTCCTCCCACAGTGCGTGGTTCCCTATATGTTGATGACCTGATGATCTACTGTCACGGTCAAGATATGAGATACATTGAGAGACAACTCCAAATTGCTGTTAACAGAATTGTAAAGTGGTCCAACAGCAATGGGTTCAAATTTTCCAACCAGAAGACCGTCTGCGTGCACTTCTGCCGCAAAAGAAATCTACATCCTGATCCAGAGCTGCATCTTGACGGCTCTCCGATCCGCGTTGAGCCAGAAGCAAAATTCTTGGGTGTTATCCTTGACAGAAAGCTCAACTTCCTTCCACATATCTTAAATCTAAAGAAAAAATGTGCTAAAGCTCTCAACATTCTGAAAGTCCTGGCCAATACTTCATGGGGAGCAGAACGTTGTTCTATGCTCCGCATTTATAGAGCTTTAATCCGTTCCAAACTTGACTATGGCTGTGTTATCTATGGATCAGCAAGACCTTCTGCACTACTGAAATTAGATCCAGTCCATCACCAAGCGCTACGGATTTGCTGCGGAGCTTTCAGAACATCTCCAGTACAAAGTTTATACGTCATCTGTTTTGAACCATCTCTGAAATTCAGACGCAAGCAGTTGTCCATAGATCTTCACTATAAAATAATGTCGCATGCCGAACATCCTGCACGATTCATGACATCTGATCAGTACTGGCGTAACTACCATGCACGCCCTTCATGTATCCCTCCTTTTGATCTCCGCATTCACTCACTCATTGAAGAATTCAACCTAAAAGATCTGACTCCCAAAAGTTCTACCTTTTTCGGTATTGCTCCCTGGCAAGAAGTGAATATTCACCTAGTCAACATCTTTGGAGAACTTAAGAAGAGCAGTACCAACGACGTCCAATACCAACAAATCTTCCTGGACCATAGAAACAGCTATTCTAACTATAAAGCAATTTTCACTGATGGCTCAAAGAATCACGATCATGTCGGGGCAGCTTTTGTTTGCGATAAAGTAATCAGGAGTAGTAAACTTCATAAGGCTGCATCTGTCTTTACTGCAGAAACATTTGCCATTTTGAACTCCTTAATCTTTATCTCCAAGCAGAACAGCAGAAAATTCATCATCTACTCTGACTCACTGAGCGCCCTTGAATCAATTAATGCAAACACTGACCACCCTATGATCTTGGAAATTTTAAAGACTCACCTCCATTTGAGAAATGCAGGATATTCTGTAATGTACTGCTGGGTGCCTGGACATGCTGGCATCAAAGGTAATGAACTCGCTGATATCGCTGCAAAATCTGCTGATACTCCCTTCGATAATGATGTCCCTTTTACAGACATACAGAAGTACATCAGAACAAAGATCTTGTCCAGGTGGCAAGAACTCTGGGAATGCCAGACTCTGAACAAATTAAGGCAGGTAAAACCCAATCTGGAGTATTGGGAATCAAAAGGGAATCGAAAGGAGGATGTACTGTTGACTCGCCTACGAATTGGACACTGCAGGCTGACTCATCAGTATCTCTTGAAGGGAGATAATGAGCCTATCTGTGGCACCTGCAACGTTCCTACTTCAGTGAATCACATCTTAACCTACTGTCCTGCTTTTAGTCAGAAACGTGAACTAC
The DNA here is from genome assembly GCA_000611955.2 of Stegodyphus mimosarum. Taxonomy (NCBI): domain Eukaryota; kingdom Metazoa; phylum Arthropoda; class Arachnida; order Araneae; family Eresidae; genus Stegodyphus; species Stegodyphus mimosarum. The sequence goes on from KK116369.1 coordinate 46,510, forward strand.
ATTTTAACTCAACGAATTTTAACTTAACAGATCTCATTGGAAGAAACCCCCACGTCAACCTCATAAGTTTTTTAAAGGACATCTCCTTTTACCATATGATTTAAAGTTTTTCCTTTTAACGTACTCTACCTGTTGCCAGAGCTTTTCTCAAAGCCATTTCCGGATGCCTTCATCAGCATTCCAGGTTCATTTCAACAATTCATCCAATACAATGTGTTTGTACTTTTGAACTTTATTCATCATTCGTCTGGCGCATAATAATCTTCAAGGTTTTGTGCCATTAAAAATACCAACCAACCAACCAAATCCTTAAATATCGCCCTGTAATTTGCTGAGAGATGAACGAAGCCATTTAAATCTTCTTTTACAAACCAGTCAATCAATGTTTTGTTTCCCATTCCGAAACATACAGAAACTTCAGGTTAATAGTACCACCAGCAGTCATTTTATGGTGTAAAACACAAAACAAGCAATGCACTCCTGAACAATATCCACCACATAAATAAGCCCTCAGAAATGTTTTCCCAACTGTCAAAATCACAGTAGTCACGCATTACAACCAATCATGTCATAATATGGTTTCCATAACATTCAACAATACGCAGGTTACCATAAATGAAACAACTTGGTGATAATCCAAGGAGTATCCTAAAATATAGACTGCTCTTGATCCTGATACAGGATGCCATGTGTAAAATGGTGAGAAATGTGTATCAATGTTGCACTGACTGCCATCACCTTTTCCTATTTTTTCAGACTCATGTGGCGACAAATGCATGAGAAGTTTTGAAAACGTAAATGTTTTTGATGATGTTAAATTAAATCTGTAATTTATGCATTTGTAAATATTTTTATTCTGTTAAATCTGTAATTTTATGCATTCAAATTAATTTGGTAAGGTGTATTCTGTTATTAGTCTATATTTTTTAAATATATTCTGGACTTAATAAAACAGTCATTCTTTTTGTGAAACTTTATATGTTTTTAAGGTTTGTCACCATCTAGTAAGATTTCGCTCCAAGATAATAGAAATGTACCAGATTTTTTAGTTTTGCTTCTTTGTAGTAACTAAACATTTAAATGCAAGTTAATACTTTTTCATTTTAGTTCTTCACACTTATGTTATTTGGAATGTTTGTTCTGATATCCTTTAAATTTCAGATTCATTGTTCATTACGTACATAAAAACTTCATATTTGATCTATTTCCACATATTGATTGTGAATTTTATACAGCTATTAGATTTTTAAGTCAGTGTGAGTAAGTCACATGCTAAACCCCTAATACTGGTAGTTTGTCCTAGATTTGAACCAAAGTGAACAAGCTGATTGTATAGTTGGTTTTCATGGTTTTCTCCATATGTAATGTTAATATGAGTCGATTCCTTTTAGAAAGTCTTAAATGTTGAGCATATAATGCTATACTTTTAATTGTTTATAATAGAGTTCAGTTTATCGATAATACAAACTGCAACACACCATTCATCTGCAATCTAGTTTTAATGTTTTTGGCCCACAAAAACTCTTTTTCTGCATGTCTTTTGTGAATTTTCAGTTGTGCTATAAAGATGTAATCTATATTGCAAGAATAGGTTATAGAATTATAGGTTATAGATTATTCAGCTGTTATGCTTTGACCTTAATTCTTATATATTTATGCTGTGAGTGTCTTCTAGATCCCATCTTATTTTGTATTTAATTCTGTCGCGAGGCCTTATACCATCCGCTTTATTTTTGTCTGTTGAATGCAGTTTGATTACTCCACAGACCATGCAACTTTTTGGCTCAAAACAGCATGTTTGAGTAGTCTTGTAGCTATGACAGAAGTAATTACTTTTTAGTAGCAAGGGTAAATCCTTAGTACCCGTTATATGAACCTTGTTGGCATTATAAACTGGAAGCCAAAACCTGTTTTATCTTGTAGCTGTAAGATCAGATGCATGGCTTTGATGTTAGGATCATACTTTAAATTTCCCTATCTGTAAAAGTATTTTTATTTTTTAAATTGTTTTAAAATCTTAAAATTTGTTACTGCTGTTACAAATATATAGACTCCTTTTTTAGTAACGCTATTAATTATAAAAAACTGAGTAACACATGACTGTTAATAAACATAAAATCAAATTAAGGAAATTATAATTAAATAAGTTATAAAGCAACTGCGCTATACAGCACTTAGGCACGTTTAATGTTATTTTAGTGTATTAGTAATTTCAAATTAATCTTTAATATACTTCAGAAAAGAAGAAGGGTGTCTTATGTCTCATATTTCAAGAAGTCACCTCTTTGGAACAGTAGTTTTTGTGGGAATTCGTTTCTAAAAAGGATATATTTATTGACCAGTAGCAATGAAAATCAGGAATGCTGTTTGATGAAGTTTGTCTCCATATACATTAAGACTGACAATTAGTCCTGCTGTCTCAGTCATGAAGACATGAAAAAAGGTATGGCTGATATATTGGACATAGCCAACTTTTTAAACTGTAATATACTTTTTAGTGGGCCATTATATATTGGCTAAGCCTGGTTCCAAAGAGTTAGTATAGAAGACAGAAAAAATATTATTGGAATTATTATAATGCTTTAATGAATTTATTGCTGATTTGTTAAGCAGTAATGGACAATTTGGGATCTCTATTTCTTTTTTTAGTGAAGGAGGGTTCTTCAAAGCTCACTTATACTTCCCCAAAGAATATCCTCTTCGACCTCCTAGGATGAAATTCATTACAGAAATATGGCATCCAAATAGTAAGTAGTTCTTTTCATGCCTAGTCTACAGACTTAGCAGTTATTTAAATGCTAATAATCCTTAAAAATTTCTTGCTCTAAGTTATATTGAAATTAGTTTTTAAATATGTAGATATTAATGGTATAAACATAAAATATGTGATTAAATCTGAGAAGAATTTGATTTTAATTTGTGAGTTCAATTGTTGACATGCTACAAGGCAAGTAATATATTTGCTTTAGTCAACCACAATTTGCAATCTCTTGAGTGATATTCTGTGAGCTGTAATAAAAACACAAAGTATCACTAGTTTGTACACAGTCCAGTCACATTAATGTGACCATCTGTCAAAAGCCAGAATAACCACCTTTCGCAGAGCGGACTGCTGCGAGACGTGCAGGAAGAGAGTCACATAGGTCCCTGAAGGTGTTCTCTGGGATGTTGAGCCATGCCGACTCTAATGCCGTGGCCAGCTGCGCTAGATTACGCGGTTGAGGATCCATGACGCGAACAACTCGATCGAGATGGTCACACAGATGCTCGATTGGGTTTAAGTCAGGTGAGTTTGCTGGCCAGGGGAGGACGGTAAACTCATCCTGGTGCTCTTCGAACCACGCACGTACACTGGCAGCTGTATGGCACCTCGCATTGTCCTGCTGGAAGATGCCATCATCCTGAGGAAAAACAATGCGCATGTAGGGGTGAACATGGTCCGCAAGGACAGATGCGTACTTGTATTGATCCATTGTGCCTTCCACAATGATCAGTGAACCTAGAGAATGCCAGGAAAACATTCCCCAGACCATAATGCTCCCGCCTCCAGCTTGGACCGTTCCGGCAATGGTTGCAGGGTGGTTCCTTTCAGAGGTTTCACGCCTTATACGCCAACGTCCATCTGTCCGATGGAGCATAAAACGCGATTCATCCGAAAACGCAACCTGTCGCCACTCAGTGGACGTCCAGCTGCTGTACTGGCGTGCAAATTCTAGCCTTCGCCGTCGATGAACAGCAGTCAGCATAGGTGCACGAACCAGGCGTCTGCTTCGGAGGCCCAGACGCAGCAATGTTCGCTGAATAGTACTTTGGGAGACACTTTTGGTAGCCCCTTGGTTCATTTTGGTGGTCAGTTGCTCAACGGTAGCCCGTCTATCTGCCCGAACGCATCTCCGCAACCGTCGTTCGCCTCTGTCATCTATGGCCCGTGGTGCACCACATTTGCCACGTCGCTGATTTTGGACAGTCCCATTTTGCCATGCACGGTACACTTTTACCACGGCGGCACGCGAACAGTTCACAAACTCAGCCGTTTCGGAAATGCTTCCACCCTTGGCCCGAAAGCCAATGATCATGCCCTTTTGGAAGTCGGATAAATCGCTTCGTTTCTGCATTACGCCAACGATTGAAATGTTTTCCGAAGCCCTCACACACCCTTTATATACGCTCAACTGCACTGTGCTGCCACCTGCCTTCTGTGATTGGTTATTTAACTCTGACATGGAAAGTACGTGGTGGTCACATTAATGTGACTGGACTGTGTATATGTCTTATATATTTTATTACTGCCATGTTGACAGTGCTGAACTTTATTCATGTAGATTTTTTTTAAAGGTTTGCAGGTTGTAGGAAAAATTTAGGTGTTACTGAGGAAATTCTTTACTTATCATAATTTAAAAAAAAAAAAATTACAGTAGGATTTTCCCTTTAAAAAACCCCTTGAAATATATTTTTATTCATTTGTAATGTCTAGCTGCATTAATAAATGACTTAATATTTTAAAAAAATGTTTACCATTATTATTTAGACACTATCTCATCACAACACCAAATATACAAGTGGTATTCCCAAAAAACTGCAAAATATTAGATTAAAAGTACGTTCGAGGGGGTTTTATTAAGGACTTTTCAGTTGAATTTCCTGAGATTTGTAGTTGCATTCATTCTACGGAATCAAGTGTAATTAAAGAAGAGGGTGGCTGTGTGGAAACTTTTGTGTCATTTAAACTTGATCAACCATTGTAGAAATGTGGGTGTACTCCCTAATTTGCATATTTGCTGTATTTCCATGTTTCATGAAGTCTACAATAAATAGTTTTATCCCCCACCCAAAAAAAAAATCACCACCTTCCTCAGACCCGCCTTGTATTTTTTTAATGGAGGGCAACCTTCACGTTGACTTGAACTCAAAACGATGACATGTGTCTTGTCATTTCCTTCTATAACTTATTTATATAGATACAGGAAAAACAACCATATGACTTGCTTCCTGGTGAGGCATGTGTTGGTTGCATACTTAACTGTTCCATGACAGTTGCTGTTGGAATACTCGAGCAGACAACATTTTGTTTCATCGTGGTGAATGAGTGTGTTGATTTTTGCAGATGTGGTATGCATTGCATCATTCATCTCCTATTAAAGATCTTTGTCCTTCTTTGAAGCACTTCACTATTTTTCTTATCCTTGCAAGTGACATGTAATACTTTTCTCTGCATACCTTTGTCATTTGTTAGCTAATTTCAGTGGCACCAGTTTCATCTGCTGTTAAAAAATCTGTTACTGCTTGTTTTTCTTTTGATGTTTCCCTGTCTCATTTTTGATATCACCGAAAATGTCTGTAGTGCAGGCATTTGGTTCTTCATCTTCTGTTTATGATAACATACATAATCTAGTTCCCTCTGTGGCATCGTGCACACATATATGGGATTTATGTCTTAAGACTGGAACTAATTTTTAAGATACTTCGACTGCTTTGTCTAAAATGTCAAATTTTATAGGAAGCTTTCAGCTTCCCTCTTTTTTAGTCCAAAGAGGAAATTTGCCCAGAAGGACAATTATATTGTTTGAGCATTTTGCGTTTATTCACTTTTCAAATTGTTGTCACCAAATATTATTGCCTTGTATTATATTTAAAGAAATTAAATAATGAAGAATCTGCATAAATTTTCTCACATTGTGATTAAACAACAGTACCTAGAGCTATCGAATTTTGAATAACGTAATTTTCCTGCAAATTTGGGCATCTGGAAGTCCAAATTTAAAATTTGGAATTTGTTTTATTATCGATTTCATATTTTGTAAAACTTTAATGAATTTTTTATTAAGAAACTCAAGGGTTTCAAAGCGAGCAATGGCAACACTGTATGAAAAAAAAAACAGTTTTATCTTCAGCGCGTGAGCATGAGATTGTATCGGAAATTCTAAAGGTATGCCCATTTTAGAATTATTTTGTGATATTGCTCTAGAACTGAAATTTATGGTTTAAGTGGGAAAAACATGATATTTAATAAATAAAGGTAATACACAAAAAGTTAAAAAAAAAGAAAAGCCCCTTTGGACTTAATTTAAAATCTGAAACTTTTTATTTTTTAAAATTGAAATCTTCTTTTTATATAAGGCTTGACTACTTCAACTTCCCGCTTTGCTTAGATGTTTCATTTCTTTTGGTTACATTATTGCATAGATTAATAAATAGGTACTGTCAAATACCGAAAACCCGTCGACCTGAAATGTCCATTGCTTTTCAAAATATAAACATCCAACTTATAAGGTTCCGGAAACCACAACATGGAGAATGAAATGCCGAAGTAAAAATGTTTACTGACTAATGATGTTTTAATTACTGAGTCAACCCATCAGATTGCAAGATTGTTACTATTGTTAGACAACTGGTCTGCAAATCCTGATGCAACCATTTTAACATGCGATAATGTCATGATACCTTTGATGATGAATGATACCTTTTTTTGCCCCAAATACTACGTCATTGATCCAACCAATCGGCCAGGACATAATACACAGTATTAAATGCCACTATAAATTGGAGTATCTGAAAAAAAATCTTTCAAGTGACTATTCTATTTCACTTTGTGATTATATAAAAAATATAAACACCATCATGCATTTAAAGCAACCATTTTGTCACAATTTGGCAATTTTTTATAAATTAAAAGGTAGAATTTACTTTTTATTATAAATGAAAAACATGTTTCAAGAAATATTTTTGAAATATTTTCAGTTTTTTTCCCTTGTGCACATTCATCCATTCTTTTTCAAAAAAAAAAAAAAAAAAAAAAAAAAAAAAAAAACAGAATTGCACAGTGTCAGTCCTGCACATCAGCTATCGACCAAACACATCTCTCATTTTAGTGATTTGTTTGGAAATACTGTACATCTGCAGAAAGGTTACTTCGGGTACTTGTGTAAAAACCTGTCCACCATTTTTGCCTATTAAAGAAAAGTCTTCTTCAAACACGCTGGGTTTGGTGTAACCTCGATTACTTGTGCTAGTTATTATTCTTGAGTAAAGACTCCTTTTTTTCCCATCTGTCACTCATTTTTGAAAAAGAAATGATTAAAATTTGGGACTAGCCTACTACAGAAAAGCATGCTGTTGAATATTACCAAAGTTATGGAATCTTAACGGTCTCAAAAAAGTATGTTAATGGCCACAATATGGCACTTTATTTAAAAACTGAGAAGCAGTGGCGTTGCAACGTTAAGGCATGTGCAAAGCGAGTGTCGATTCGAAAGGGATCGTGGTTCGAGCGTTTGGCGCCATCTCTTGTAATTGATGGGATTTTCCGTAAGTACCTTACTTTGGTTTCTTCCATTGCTGGCAAATTCTGTGAGAACATATTTTAAAATTATGTTTAAGTAAAAAATATCCTGATTTTTCTATCAAAATTGTAATTTTTAATACCATGATAAGACTGCTAACAAAAGTATTAATGTAGCTTGACATGACATGGTTACCTAAAGAATGGTTATGCACATGATTGCCAAAGTTTGGCTAAAATTGTTCTGATAGTACCTGAGTACTTTAATTTGTATAACTAAAGTTTTATTTCTGATGAAGTTTTCAATATACTTTTTTGTAGTTGATAAAACAGGAGATGTCTGCATATCTATCCTGCACGAACCAGGTGATGACAAATTTGGGTATGAAAAGGCATCAGAACGGTGGTTGCCAGTGCATACTGTGGAAACAATTCTAATTTCAGTGATATCTATGTTAGCTGATCCTAATGATGAGTCTCCTGCAAATGTAGATGCTGCTGTGAGTATATATACTTATTATAAATTTGTAAAAATTAGCAGAATGTTATAAGGTTAAATTTAAAATTTTTTTCATTTTGTTATGCAGATGTAAAAAATTTTTTTAAACTTTTATGTCAGTAGTCTTTGGATTTTGTCAGCTTATGGAACCCATGAAATGAAAGTTTTAGTATTTTTCCATTGAAGTCGTGCCTACATTTTTTAACCATGTTGGTGTATTTTAGCTCCTATGCATTTATTAGCTTATTAGTCCAAAGGGATTTAGTCCCGAAGGACTATTACTTTCGTTTTGCGATTTTGCGTCGGAAACACAAAAACGGCGTATCACTTTTCAAATTGTTGACACTAAATGTTATCGCTCTGCATTAAATTTTAAAAAATGAAAAATCTGCATAAAATGTATGCATGTTTTAAAAAGGAATTTTAATTACAGTTCTAAATAAATAGCCAAATAAATGTGAAATTCGTAACAATATTCTCTAAAACTTTAACGAATTTTTCATTAACAAACTCAAAGATTTCAAAGCCAGCAATACCAACGTTGTACAGAAAAACATTTTTATCTCCGGCGCGTGAGAGCGTGTACCGAAATTTCTAAAGATATGCTCAATTTAAAATTATTTTGCGATATTGCTGTTGAACTGAATTTTATGGTTTAAGTGCGAAGAACATGGTATTTAACAAATAAAGGTAACACACAAAATGTTAAATAAACGTCCCTTTGGATGTAATTTAAAATCTGAAACATTTCAGATTTTTTTTTGTGTGTTTTTTTAATTTTTTTTGGTATATTTTCATTAAACGTATAGTGTTATATTGGTGCATTTTGGCTTCTATCTCTTATTTTTATTTATTTATTTATTATTTGCCTGATACTAGACTGTTTCCCAGATAAAAGTTCTGTTCCGTTTTTACTGAATTCTGTCGGTATTTTTTTCTGATTTATGTTGCTTTCTTAAATGGCATAAAAATATGGGAAACTAAAATAAGAAATAATAGTAATTAATAATTATGGCAATAAAAAATAATCTGAAAGATTAAGCAGCAAATCTCTTAGAGCAGTGGTCTCAAACTCAGACTGCATGTGGGCCAATATGCGAGGTCTAAATGCAACTGATGGTCCACTTAAAAAAAAAAAAGGAGTGAATTTATATATGTCATATTTTGGAATGCTACAGTGAGAGAACTTAGTAGAGTAGACATCAATTAATTTAGTAGTTGTGAGTGGAATGATAATGGCAGGGAATGCGGTCAGCCTTTAGTTTATCTCTTAAGTATGTAGTTTATGAATATACAATACAATTTTTATTCAAATGTTGATGTTTGTCAACATTTTCTGTGCTTTTATTATTTAATCTATAAAACAAGTTAAAATATAATCTAAATTTAAGTTTTATGTATTTTTCGAGTTTTGGAAAGTAGATGGGAGAGATCCAGCAATGGCGAAAGAGATACATGAAGCTAAAAAGTTTGTGAACCACTGTTATATAGCAAACGAAATACTACACAGCAGCCGTGATAAGTCTTGACATCGTATTTTTCTTTCCCTTGCCTTCATTTTTATTACATCATGCTTACTCTGTTTATTCTAACCTCCTTTGTTCCAACTTGGTAAGCCGCTCTTTGGAAAACTGCTGTTGGGGATCAGGATTGTCTTCTACTTATGGGTCACTCAATATTTTACTGACTTTTGAAATTATTGTATTAAGCCAGAATATAAGATGACTCCTTCGCATATCCTTAAAAATGCAATCGGTAATTTAAGTAAATGAAACCCCACAAAGCAATTTTACAGGGTTCGTACGGTCCTTAAGAGTCTTTAAAAGTCCTTAGGTTTTTTAGAATTGATTTTTGACCCTTAAAAGTCCTTAATTTCGTTCAAAATCAGTTGAAGGTCCTTAATTTTAATCATCTAAAATTTCGGTCAATTTTTGCGATTGCCATTTCAAGTGCAAATTAGCATTTTCGAGGAATATTTTGGGTGATTCACTGACAAATATGGTTATTGTTTGAATTTGTTCCTATTTCTAATATAAACAGTGCCATACTCGTTTCTAGGCAAGAAATGAAACATAGACATTTCGAAATTGTTTCTTTTTTCTAATGAAGAGCTCTTAAACAACTTTTCCTTTTTGGAGATGCGAATTTTTTATTAAACGGTTCTAAATTTGGCTACTTATCAACATTTTGGCAATTTTAAGATCAGTTTCTATACAAAATTTTTAATCTGTGAATTTTTCAGTACTTTTGTTTAGAACATTGTAACGTTAATAAATTTTGTTAAAATAATAGTAATATATCAAAATTATATTTAAGAACAAACATTGAAATAAAACATTTTATTTTTCCTTGTTAAATTGTAAAATGATATTTCTTTTCATTTTGGCAACTTATTATTACAATATTTTGAATCCGAAAATACACAAGCTAATAAATGCTAAAAAGCATAATTTACAGAACAGTTCTTAGCAAACGCAAAATAGCTGTGTAATTATTTTAAAATGTCTTCTTTTTTATTTTTTCATGGTAAGAGTTTTTCCCCGTGTAATTGTCTCAGAATATTCAGAACTTTCAGAATGTGCATCCGTTTGTAATGGAGGTATTTTACAGAATGTTTGTGATGAATTGCTTTGGAGAATTTCTGGGAGAACAATGAAAACCTAATATTTGAATGTTTTATTTCTGATCCTAGAAATTTTTTTCTTAACATGGTTATTCTCCCCTCCCTTGTGTTCTTTTCCCTAAGCAGAAGCATGGAAAATATCAATAATGCTTCTAATGTTGGCACATGGACACATATCTACAGAAAGGAATTTTCTTTTAAAAAAGAATTGAAAACTAACAGTTTTAAAAGATTATCATATGTATCTTCTATATCTCAATGCATGACACGCAGGGTTGGCGTTAGGCATTTTTGTACTTTATGCAGTGTCTGTGGGTCCTAAATTCTGTTCCCAGTGTTTGTCCTGAATTCTAAAAGTTTTGCTATTTTTATATTTTATTGCTCTGTGCATCACTAAAATTCTAAACATTCTGCCACACCGGCTTTGACCATATATCATTTCATATTTACTCTCAGTGTTCATATTATTTAAGGAATAAAATTAGCAGCTTCTTCTATGTATTTTAAATACATGTAGTTTTTAGAATAACAAAAATCTTTAAGTAAATCCAAAAATTCTGAAATGCAGAGCCAGTTGTTTATAATTTCAGCCTGTACTATAATAGCTTTTTCCTTAACAGAATGCAAATCTTTTAGACAGTATTTAAACCGAGGTTTTTGTATTGTAAGACAGAGAGTGTTTCTGGCTTCTGCTTGCACGATGCGTTAGTTCCTGCCTACTGTGATAATTTGTAATTATTTAGCTTTGTGTTATCGCTACCGATATTTGAATCTGTTACGATTTTGAGTTACTGAGCCAGCTTAGATTAAAATTAAATTGTGCTGTCTTTGACTACTAGTCCACAATTTTAATTTGACTCTTCCTGTTTAATTACATTGCTACGAGCTGTAGTTCATTCTGCTAGCATAAGAACACGCACTTATACTATAAGTTCTGTTTAAATAAAGAGGTTTATTCTAACTTTTATCTGACTTTATAGTTACTTTCAGACATGATGATAATTTGCTTCATGCCTATCAAGAGTTTTGGACTATTTAACTTTTACCAGATCATATAAAACCCCATAGGTATAATTTTGAGACATTGACAAGTTAGGAGATGAAGCAGAAACTAATACGAATGTTGGTTTGCTTACTGAAACAAATTTCTCATTGTTAGGAAAGATGCTTAAAGAGAAGAAAATTGATATAAATTAGCCATAATGTCTGGGAAGGCTTCGAATTAAAAAGACGCATAAATATTTTGTTGAGTATTGTTGCTGCAAAACATAAACGTGTTGTAGCTTTTAATGTATTATTATCCTGATGGCGTTTAAGAATCATGTCATAAATTACATGTATTTTAAACTGTTAAATGTTATTAGACTGTGATTTTCATCAAATGTTTTAAAAAAATAAATAAAATTTAATAGTGGCCAAGTAAATCTATATTATCTACTACCTACCTAACTACCTAATTCAATTATTGGTAACTAATTGCTCACCTTTAAAAGGTTATCTCTACATCGAGCCTTTCATTTATCCTTACCATGGTCACAAGATACAACATAAAAATGTAAAAATTACTATAAAACATATTCCTTACAGCTAGTAAGACTTAAAATAATGCAAAACAACTTATCACCTATGGTGCTTTAGTGACTTATTGGAACATTAAAGTATGTTAACAGTATTACAACTCCAGGAACTTTGCACTACATGCTAACTACACAAGCTACGACACTAACTGTGTCAGACAGACAGAGCATAACTGTCAAAAACCCTGCTAATATCGGGCACTCAGGTCGGTTCTGATTGGCAAGTCGCTCTCTAGGCAAGCAACAGCAGTGACAACAGCTAGTCTTCTTGTTATGGATTTTACTTCTCGTTTTAACCTATGCCGTTTGGTATAAAATCGGCCTGCTATTTACAAAATCTCTAGACTAAACCAAGCACTTAACGAAATGAGACATAAACGAAAAAAATCAGCATAAAGTTAATCAGTAGTAAAACGGAAATAAGATGTCACTAATCTTCTTGAAAATATGTCCAACTATTATAGGTGTAAAATGTTTAATACTTATTTGACAAATTTTACAAAAATGGTTTTATTCTCGAATTTATTTTATAATTAGTCTTAACAATAGTGCATCCTACTTACGGATCTGTATTTTATCAGGTTGGTGTAACGAAAGTAAAGTTCAGGCATAGACTTTAACTGAATTTATGCAGTTCCGATTTGCTGATAGGTCCTTAATTTTTTTCTTTAATGGTCCTTAAAAGTCCTTAATAGTACTTAATTTTCATGTGCAGAAATGTGTACAAACCCTGTTTTAGCTCTTGGTTCAGTTCACTTAAATAGGCTAGTTATGGAAGATACTCAAAATTATTTAAATATAATGTAATGATGAGTTATTTTCATTAGAAAGCTCTGCAAATATCCTTCCCCGGACAAGTAACTATCCAGTTCTTTGCCATAATTAACAAGTCAAAATGTATTTTAATAATGAATAATAAAAAAGTCCTTTGATATTGTTGTCATGAATAATATTTTAATTAAATGGCTTTTTGACATGTTTCTCCCCATTTTATTTATTGCTGTGCATTAATTTGTGTTTAGAAATTCTATGAACTAGATAGACATCTGTCTGCGTGATCTACTGAAGCATATTAAAAATTGTGTTGTATCTGTAATATCTGCTTTAAAAGATAAATTTAAAATTTCATGAAGCTAAATTTTATTGTGTGTTTTAATGTCTTGAACCAAAAAAAGAAAATTGCCTTCTCTTAACTTTACAGAAAGAATGGCGAGAAAATTACACAGAATTCAAAAGGAAAGTTGCACGCTGTGTTAGGAAAAGTCAAGAAGACGCTTAGGAATTAACTTTTTTAGCAACAAAAAATTTGGTAAGTTAAAAGGAATGAAATTAATATATTTTACAATTTCTGATAGTCTGTGTTACAGTACATTTTTCAAACACATTTTGTGAATTGTATAGAAAAGTTTTATATTTATAATTTTCTTAAATTATTACAGTATTAGTTGAGTTTTATTACATAATATATATATATATATATATACACACAACACATTTTTAAGATTGTGAGTTAGTAGCTTATAAATTTTACACTAAGTTCTGCTTGTTTTCAAGGGCTGATCATAAGAAGTTATGTTAAATTATTCTTAAATCCTTAAATTCTGCAGCATAAGATATGAATTAGAGTTAAAACTAAAATAAAAACTTTATTTGCCCTGACTAGTGATAATGCAGCTGAAAATAGTAGTAAATTAAAGACTTTAGAATTTGATAATGAACTGTATCATTTACCTATCATTTATGTATATGGAAAATGAAATGGGTAAGGAGCAGTTTATTATATAAATTGTAACTGTAAACCAGATACTTAAAAGTTTATTTATTATTACAGCATTTATTTATTTATTTTTAAGCCCAAAAGGCACATGTGTCCCAAATGGGATATAAGTCTTGAAATAGAATATCACTGCAAATTGCTGCCATGAAATATTATCACCCTGTATTATATTTAAAGAAATTAAATAATGAAGAATCTGCATGCATGTAGTATATTTCTCGCATTGCAAAAAAAAAAAAAAAACACGGTACACTGCGGGGGGGGGTCAGTTCTATATCTCCCCTTTTACTGGGCCGTTCAATTTCAACTTGCGTTTTTCATGTCTCAAAAGCGAGACTTAGTATACGTATTAGACTTATATATAATGTTATTCTAATATAGGTATCTTGACAGAAAATTGGACTTTTCCTGAAATGACATGTCAATGTTTTTCCATATTTCGATTCCACAACTCAAAGTATGCCAAACTGCGAAGTTTTGTAAAAATCACACAAGTAGTTTTTAATAAATTAGCTCTAAAAATTTTAGCTCCTCCGTGTTAATTGAATTTCGTATATATTTATTAATATCTCTTTTTTATTAAACTTATTTGATTCTTTATGTCACATTTCGAAATTTAGGTTCATTCTAAATTTCATTTGGACACTGGAATTATATTCACACATTTTTTATGAATTATTTTTAAAATCTGTATTTTTAAATAATTTTTATAAATTTTTTGAAAAAAAAATTTCAGTTATAATTTATAAAAATTTTACCTTCATCTTAAGGTAGCTTTATTTCTAAGCGTACCTGCAAAAAATTAGAGTTCTTTATTCAAAATTTCCTGAGATATACATAAATATACATTTTGGCACATTTTGAAATTTTGATTATTTATTATAAGTGATAATGTGGTTTACACACTTTGTTAAAATTATTTGAAAGTATGAACAGTGATTTTTTTTCCTCTCACAGACATGGAAAAAAAAAGAAAAGAAAGATAAATTGCTATAAATTAAGAAGTTTGCCGAGTGAATTATTCTTGCCACAAACTGCAAAAAATACATTAGGTAAATTTTTAAAATTTCTCCATAAATTTCAAAATTCAATATCTAGGCATAATTTAAGTTGTAGAATCGAAATATGGAAAAAAATTGGTATGTTATTTCAGAAAAAGGCTTTTGTGTCAAAATACATTTGTTAGAACAGCGCTATATGTATAAATCTAATATATATCCTACATCACGCTTTCAAGGCATGAAAAACGCAATTTGAATTTCGTTAATAGGCCCAGTAGAATGAGAGGTTTAGAACTGTCCCCTTTTTTTTGGCGAAGTGTACCTAGAGCTAATCAAATTTCAAATAACGTAGTTTTCCACCCAAACATGGGCACGTAGAAGCCCAAATTTTTAATTTCAAATTTTTTATGAGCTGTTTCATATCTGCAGCATGCAAAACTATCCGTCGGAAATTCTAAAGATATGCTGTTTTTAAATATTTCCTAATTTTGCTATTGAATTGAATTTTATGTGTTGTAAGTGGTACATGATATTTAATAAACATGGTATTTAATAAATAAAGTAAACACTCAAAATAATAATAGCAAAAAGACAAAAAAACTTTTGTTAAGCCATCTTAGTGAGAAAACTGAACATTTATATGATGAACTGAGAAAAAGAAAAATATATGCTGACACTTGGCGTTCAGGAATTCTAAATATATGCTGCTTTTGGTAATTTTGCTGTTGAATTGTATATGGCATAAGTGGAAGAAAATAATTACATTAAGTTTGTTACTTAAGTTACACTGTGTACTTTGATCCAGTTGAAATCTGCCACATACAAAGAGTATACTTTGATATGCAATAATATATACACCCAACACTATTGCATATCAAAGTATATACCTAATATGTGCCATATTCTAAAATGCTTCAGTATGAGCTCCACACACACACACACACAAAAATTGTGTGTGTGCATGTGTTTCACATATTTTATTCAGTATTCAATTTTTTTGCTGTGTGTTCCTTACCCAGAGTTGCCAACTCTCCATATTTAGGGAGACTCCCAATTTCTGATCACATTCCCGCCAACCCGATTTTTAGCATATTTCTCCGACTTTCTCTTAAAAATTTTCACGATTTTTATGTAGCTTGACTTAATACTTTTCCCTTCCCCCAAAAAGTGATTTTCAGCTTTTGAAAGCGTGTCCCCCCCAGCTGCATATAAAATAAACCAAAGTCGTTTCAACACTTGAGATTTGGCACGCTTCTGCTTCGTGTGTGGGAATCCGAAATGAATGCCTACAAAATATAAGCGTAAGGCTCTCGCAAAATAAAAAAATCACTTGACAAGGGACACATTTTCTGATTATTGTAATTTTATCTTATGAAGAACGAATATTTATATTTTTGTCTTCGGACCTTGACAAAGCTTTTTCCTTTTTAGTGCATTCTATTTTGCCATCATACGATGTTCTTAACAAAATTCCATAGTCAGAATTACATTAATTTATGTTTTGCAATTAATGATTAGTGATCTGGTTAATAAGTATTTAATGATTAAAGAAACTGATTAGAGTATTTTTCTATTATTAGAAGGTACAAGTAATAAAACTTTTTTTTTTCCTGTGTGTAAGTAGTTTTGCATTTAAGAAATAATAACTGAACTTTCAGATATTAATTAGAACCATTTAATTCATTATTAAAAATATATTTTCTTTCTACATATTTTTATTATTTAAAAAATCTTTTTGTCCTTGAGAAAATTCTCCCGATTTCTTAAAAAAATATCCTGATTTTTGACTGTCGTTGGCAAGTATGCTTACCATTTTGTAGGGATTAGTGACATAACTTCCATAAGCCATACAGTCAATTAATTCAGTTGTGCTTCCAAACTTCTTTGCATAAACTTGATCTTTTATCCCAGTGTGGAAATAGACTGGTTTAGCTTGATTGCCATCCTGTTTGTATAGCAGTGAGCAATACTCACTACTAGTACTTGAGCCCAGGTTTGAATCGGGGGTGTTTTAGCTGTTTCTAAATGTACAGTGTCTGAGCGTGGCCTTCGAAAAACAAGGCTGTCCAGCTCTCTTGTGACATCACCATGGGGAGTGCGAAGAAACCTCTCTCCTTCACTGAAGGCGAGTGAGCACACAGCACGCTTTTTTATCAGTAGAAGCTAATTTTATGTTATTTCGATATAAAGTAAATAGGAAATTATTAAATAAGTGATACTGTCTTAACATTTATTATATATCATGCTTTAAGACTTCAAATATCTGAGCTTATTTTTCTTGACGCTTGATAAAGATTTTCACATGGGTGATCAATAATTATTTATTTTAATCCCATTTTATTTTCCATAGTTTGGATAAACTTTTCAACACTACATAATGCAAAAATGTTAAGCTTTTAAACTGAAAACAAAACACTGCACATTATTTTTCATTTATATATGAAAACTGAATAAAAAGAGCATTTTACCAGAACCCAATTTTTCTTACATGCTTTTTTAAATAATATATAATTTTGTTCAGCATTTTCTGTTGTTACATTTATTTTTTTAAAATGAAATCTAGTGTAAAAGATCTTTTATAATAAACTAAATATTAAAAAGGCATATTTCACCTTTTATTTATTGGTGTAAATACTTTCAAATGTATTTTTTATAATAATTTTTAATGTCAGCATTATTTTAAAATAAATGTTGTTATGGAAATAACCATATCATTAAAATAACTATAAAACTTGAAATGACCCCATATTCTTATAGAATGAAAACCAAAGATCTGTTTTTAAACTTTCACGGAAAATCATTTTGCTTTAGTTTTGTCGGCTGCCTTTATTAAATAATTTTTAATTAAGATATGAATTATTATTATCTGAATTACTCTTTAGCAAAATCTTGGATATGTCCATGTTAAAATTTATGAACATAATAATTAATATCCGAGCTCTCTAGACTGAAGGTTGTGCCTGTAACTTTGTGTTAGTTTTGAAAGGGATACACTACAGAATTATACTTTAAATTTTAAATTTGCAAGGTAGTTAGCTGATGTTCCCACATCTCGTTGCTAAAGTGAATATCAGGAAAAGGGAAAGTGCAATGACAGTATAGGATACCGGACGTCCCTTTCACAAGCACTTCATCTCTGCAGTATATTTTATCTTTTTTGATTATTTATTTTATTGTATCCATTTGAAATACCACATACTCTAAAGCTGTTCACAAATTTATCAATTTGCTAATGTGTGGTTTTTTTTGGGGGGGGATTAATGGCCCATTATTTTTTGTGACAGAGATTTTGGATTATGATATAATTATAGAAAACAACATTTACTGCATACTTTGAAGGATAAAAGATTGTACCATGGTCTAACGTTTTGCAAAAGTTGAAACTTTCATCAAGTGCATCCATTTTTAAGGAAAAGTATTCTTTGCAAAATGTGTATTGTAATTTTTTTCGAACACTCCTAATACAGTATCCTGCTAAATATATGGAAACATTCAAATAATTTTCAGCTGCTGCTATGTCATCATCAGATAGAAATATATTTAAAGAGGTTTCTTTTTTTTTTAATTAAAGCTTCAATAAAGTTTTCTCCAACACTTAAATCAGTGGTTCTTAACCTTTTTAAGCCGCGACCCAAATTTGAGAAATATGTTCATGTCGCGACCCAAAAAAAAGTCAAAATTTTTTCATTGCTTTATTTTGGATCGTATTTTTAAAAAATCTTCAATCCTACGATGATGATTTTTTTTAACTTACAAATTTTTTATTTATTTTTTTAATAATAAAGATAAACAAAAGTACTTTTCGATCCAAGGAAAATTTAAATAATAATCAAGTGCTTTTTAATAATTTTTATTGACCAAATTAAAATATATTTATAACTTTTTGAAAATAATTGACATTTTAACTTATTCCTAAAAAAAAAAAGAAATATCAATACATATGTTAAGTGTTTTAAATTTTAAATGCAAGTCATTCAGTTTTAATGAGAACCTTG
The DNA here is from genome assembly GCA_000611955.2 of Stegodyphus mimosarum. Classification (NCBI taxonomy): domain Eukaryota; kingdom Metazoa; phylum Arthropoda; class Arachnida; order Araneae; family Eresidae; genus Stegodyphus; species Stegodyphus mimosarum. The sequence continues at coordinate 65,261 of KK116369.1, forward strand.
TGCTTGAATACATTTTGAAAGATCTTCAAACCTCGGTTGAATGCTTGTCAAGGAGCACCTTATATCTATTTCAGGATTTAACTTGTTCCGGTAATTGTTTTTGATTACACACAGAGCCGAAAAACCAGCCTCACACATATATGTTGTTGAAAAGGGCAATAATACTTTTAGGGCTTCTTTAACAATTATTGGCTTTTCGGTTTTTAATTTTAACCAGAAAGCACATAAAGATTCAGCGTTTTTGTAGAAATTGTATCGAAGTGCTTGGTCACTTTGTATTTCTATTAATTGTTCTTGAAATTGATTAATATTAACAAATTCCTCATGCAAATCACTTACATCAAAAGTAAATGGCATTC
>KK116369.1:66086-76896 GCA_000611955.2 Stegodyphus mimosarum
ATCTTCAAACCTCGGTTGAATGCTTGTCAAGGAGCACTTTATATCTATTTCAGGATTTAACTTGTTCCGGTAATTGTTTTTGATTACACACAGAGCCGAAAAACCAGCCTCACACATATATGTTGTTGAAAAGGGCAATAATACTTTTAGGGCTTCTTTAACAATTATTGGCTTTTCGGTTTTTAATTTTAACCAGAAAGCACATAAAGATTCAGCGTTTTTGTAGAAATTGTATCGAAGTGCTTGGTTACTTTGTATTTCTATTAATTGTTCTTGAAATTGATTAATATTAACAAATTCCTCATGCAAATCACTTACATCAAAAGTAAATGGCATTCGAACCCAATTATATTTGAAAACATCGTCTGCAGGGAAATATCGATCAAAGTCTGCTATTAGTTTTTCTAAATGATTAATAATAATTTTCTGTATTTCAAAATCTGTGATATCAATATTATTGTCTTCAACAAGTAAATTAAGAGTCGGGAATGAAGCAAGTTTCTTTACTTCAACCTTATTTCTCCATAATTTGAGTTTATTTTTAAAACATGTAATTTTTTCAGTTAATTCAATAATAGTATGATTACGTCCTTGCATAGACGTATTTAGATTATTTATTTCAAATAAAATATCTGACAAATAAGCAACTTGAGTAATCCACTTCAACTCGGAGAATTTAGATGCTAATGGGTGTTTCTTTTCTCTAAAAAAAAATTCGACTTCTGTCCGCAATGATAATACTCTTTGAACAACTTTGCCCCGGGACAGCCATCTAACTTCAGAATAATATAATAAATGTTCGTATTCTGCACCAAATTCGAAACACAGTTCGCGGAAAATTCTACAGTTAAGAGCTCTTGATTTGATAAAATTGACTACCGCAACAATTTCATCCAAAACGATACATAATTCGGGTGATAATTTTTTTGAAGCAAGATTTTGTCTATGTAACAAACAATGAATCGATATAATTTGTGGATTCATTTGTTTTGCTCTTGTCGAAAATCCCTTTTGAGATGCTGTCATGGCAGCTGCACCGTCGGTGCAAATACTGAAACACTGATTCCAATTTAATCCTTCTTCTTTAAAAAACGAATCGACCATAAGAAAAATATCTTCACCTGTAGTTGTTGTTGACATTGGTTTGCAAAATAAAATGTCCTCCTGTATATCTGTTAAACCTGGATACCGCACGTAAACCATGAGTTGAGCATCTTTACTTACATCTGTCGTTTCATCCAGTTGAATACTAAATAAACCAGCAATTTTTATAGCAGAAATAAGTTGATTCTTAATATCAAATGACATATCATTAATTCGTAAACGAATTGTATCATTTGATAATGGTATCTTTTGTAATTTCTTTGAACTTTCATCTCCGCACATGATACGTGCCATGTCAATGGCAGCAGGTTTTATAAGTTTTTCAGCAATATTATGGGGTTTCTTTTGTCTTGCAATATGCCAAGCCACATAAAAAGAAGCAAGTGTAGCTTGTTTGGCAGAATTTATAAAACCATTACTACTTGGTGCATCCAAACGCTGTCTTTTTAAATGGGCTTCTTTTCTTTCGAAAAAAGTACGATCTTTTCCCTCAAAGGAAAAATTTTTATGTTTTGCATCAAAATGTCTTTTAAGTTTGTTCGGTTTCATCGATTCATTACTTAATATTTCACTGCACAACACGCATTGCGGCTTGTTCACTCCTCGATCATAAATGCAAGTAAAACCTAATTCTAAAAATGCTTCCTTGTATTCACGTTTTGCCATTATTAGGGTGATTACAATTTTACAATACGCACTGCAGCTTGATCACTCCACTATTAATAATAAGACAAAATTTGTTTCTAAAATGCTTGTATTCACGTTTCACTGTTATTACACGTTTCACTGTTATTCACAACACAATACGCAGAAACGAGTTTTTGACAGAGCTTACTGAGTCTGCGCGCACGCAAAGCAATGGCGTGCGTATTTCCTAGAAGAGAAAGCCTCAGGACAGGAATTGGACGTCACTTCCGGATGGCCATTCGCGAAGAGCGGTAAAACCGAAACATTGTATTAGGGAATAACTCTTCTAGGAGGTGTTGGTATTACTTATTATTTGGTGTATTACTAACTTTTTTGGTTCGACTCAGCGCGACCCAAGAAATATGCTTTGGGTCGCGACCCATAGGTTAAGAACCGCTGACTTAAATCATCAATTTCTTACTTTTCAACTTTATTTTCATCAAAGACATCAGTGGAATTTTATTTTCAATTTTGAATATTTGGCGAGTAAATATGTGATACTGTCCACCTGCATATTGCTTTACTGACTAAACCTAGCTTCAAGATTGTCTGTTAAAACTTCCCTGGAAGAATATATTTCAGTCCGAGTTCGGAAATGCAATATGAAGTCATTTGATTATTTCATACGTTGCTAAAGTTATTGCTTGATGAGTTTCTTTGCTTAATGTCCCTTTGCCATTGTTCATCAGCTTCCAAGCATCTGGCCAATTCAAAAATTTATTCAAGAAAATGTATTTTTCATCACTCTCTCACTGTTCGTGAGGGGTGTTTTAAATTTGTCATTCAAGCACTAGCCTTTGTATGGACATTTGACGTTCATGAGGCTAAACCATGTGTGAAAATATATCGATATACTCCACTGTATCTTCTGCGTTTTTCCTTTATTATGGGTTTCTAGTAACGCTTGGACAACAATTTTATTCAAAATCTGAAGAACTAGCTTTACATTTTGTTTTTCAAATGTAGTTGGCATTAAGGCTTTTAGGGATAAATTATGGTCGTACTTGAGAAGACTGTGCATTTCAAGAGAATGCAGATTCTTTATACTATAAAATGAAGTTGACAAGGTTTTAGATGATTTATCATCATGCTGAAATTTCAGACAGTACATACACTTTTCAGCATTTTGTGTGCAATCCAGTTGTTTCGAACACATTTAATAATATGCACTGTATCTATCAGAAAAACAAAATGGTCTTTTTTTATCAACAGGACAAAAATAAACTATTTGTACTTTTTTAGAACTAGAAAATAAAGACACAGCTTTGCTGTTTATTGCATTATTATCTGTAATGATTCCTATGACAAAAAAACCTATCCTCTCGAGTCCTATAATGACCTGTTCTGTAAATGAATGCAGAACATTTGCAGTTAATGTATGCACTGGAAGCATGTGAACAATATCTTTATATGATGACAATATACTTGAAATCATAAATGTATGTACACTTGAAGCAGCTCCTGAATTGTTATAGAAAGAAAAATTGCATTAAGAAATTGCAATCCACTTGTTCTTGTTTAGGATCAACATTGTGCTTTAAATTAATATTATGAATGGTATTTGGATGTGGCAGTAAAATGTATCCACTTTGTCTCAAAAATTTATACAGCTGAGGTGATATATAGAAACATATAAAGGCAAAAATTAGTATTTCTGGGTTATACTGCTTAGCAGTTTGGAGAAAATTGAGATTTGTTCAGTTACAAATTTAATAACATTTTCTTTTTCATTATCAGTGCAGTTAGTATCAGAGAGTATATGTAATGCAGCAAAGAGTTTCAATCTTATGACTTCGTCTTCATTACTGCTAGCATGTTTAATTTCAATTAAGACTTCATTTAGTATATTTATGTTAGTAATTTTCATGGGAAACTTCGATTTACCAATACTTTTCAAAGAAGCATTATTAGAAAATGCTTGTACCAACATTTCATGATTAATCTTTATGGAATATTGTATCTTAGGTACAGGTTCAGCTTGAATATTGAAAATCAAGACATAATCTTCAGTTTTCAAAAATTTCCAAAAATTCAAAAGCTGTAGCATACTTTTTTATTGCATAAATCATTCAAACTGAGTAGTTTTCTGTCTTCATCATACTTTTGTTTTTCTATCATGCTACTTTGAATAGCAACAACAAGATTTTTATTTTCTAGTTCTATTTTTTGCTGTGGGATCTTTGCAGATTGCTTTCAAAGTAGTCAAATATAATGGGCAATTAATTCATGGCACTGCACCTTTCACTAATTTTGGAACCTTCAAACATTCCAATTTTTTCATCGAAGGCCCTTGCCTCACGTATGATGTCAGTTGGCTGAAAATGGAGCTCACATACTTACATATCCTGAAAATGAAACAACTGAGACACATTTAAGAACAAATTTTTAAACATGTCATTATACAGTGAATTCTAATATCATTTCATTCAAACAGTTCTTTAAGGGGACACAGTACTAAACAAATTGTCAAAGTATAAAATTTTTTTATAGGCTAAACTGCAGCTTTTTAGAATATGTGTAGAAAATCTAAAAGCTGCACCTTCAGTAGTTATTTTTGAAAATGTATTTAAATTACTAAGATTCTTTTTTTTTTTTTCCTTATCATGACGAAAATTTTTCGTTAAATCTAGTAGCAGAAGCATACAGTATTCCAAGCACAGTTTTATTTAGATATTCAAGGACTATAAAAAAAAGCTATTTAAAGCAAAAATATTAATATAAAAAACATAATAGCAAACTTTTAAAAAATAATTCTAAGTTTTATAAGCAACTGGTTTAACAAAATTTTTTTTATGTTTTCTTTATAATTTTTTTAAAAAATGAAATATTAATTTCAATTTTCAGAATAAATTTGAAAATGTGACCAAGAATTGAAAGGGTAATATGTTCCCTTAAAATATTATAAGCGCACGAATTTGAATTTTTAAATGAGAAACATTATTACTTTAAGCTATAATGACAAGTGCATTAAAAATAAAAGCCGAAATAAATTAGATATTACAAATGCTATTTTAAGGTCCAGATTCTGTATATTTTCCTGATTATTGCTTTATAGTTAAGCACTGAATTTTCTACTGAATATTAAATGTTATATGATGTTAGTAAATATTATATTTCTTATAGTTTACTTTTACATTTTACACCAGTTACTGTTTATTTAGTTTTTCATTGGAAACCATCTTGGCTTTAAAAACAGACATATTAAACATATTGAATGTTTAATTTTTCTATAAATATCAATGAAAGCTCACCCTGCTGTTTTTAGTTGGAATAAAGTCCTTTCTTTTTATTGCAAGAATCCACTTTTCTTTGAGAATCATTAGGAAGAGCGAAAATACGTACTTTTGGTTCAGATTTGTATTTGCCATTACATCGTGGCACTGAGGACATGTAAGGCATGACATTGTTTCTGGAACAACTCTTAAATAGTCAAAAAGCTCAAATTTAATATATCTAACTGCAGAAAAATCCCGTTAGGTCAAGAATTCAACCTCTTCTTTCGAAGCAATGGCAAACTGACAATAACCTTTGACCCAGCGTTGTCCTCACCCCCAAAGAAGGGATGCATTCTCTGTAATGACGTCACTAAGCTGTAAGGCCTTGTTCTCGAAGGCCACGGTCTGAGCAGCAAGAGGGCACTGAAAATACTGACAAGCTGAAAGTCCTCTCTAGAGGTTTGGTTGGGAGATTCGTGGATCTTCAAAATTAGTCTCAGTCTGTTCTTCAAAATTGAGATGGAACTGTATAGTAAGTGTGGTGGGACTCTACTTTTGAAATCATTGGTGAAGTTTTGGTGTCCTGTCCAGCTTGACTTCCTGACATAACATTCCCTGATTTCTTTGTGGGAAGTTTGTAAAAAGAAATATATCATTAAATTACATTGAATTTTACCAAAAAATTACAAAAGAACCAAATTGTTAGAAGAGCAATTCTCAAAATACTGAGAAATATTGATAAGAGATTATATACTTACTGAAATATGCATGCTATAAAAAGAAAAAGAACAGTGAAGTGATGTATGCATCATGCTTGATATATTCATCAAAATATTATTTGACCTACTGTATAATTTGACATTGAATATAACTGGACATGATTTCAATGTTGCAGAAAAGTCATGCTGAAGAATAAATACAAGAATTAGAATAACATGAGTAAAATTTACAGGACTGTAGTTTTGGAAATTAATTAAAATTTTCAGTTGCAGGTGCGCAGGATAATGAGAGATCAGAAATGTGCTTATTCAAACAGGCAGATCTCTGAAACATTCTTAAATTGTTCTTACTGCATAATCATGTTTCTGTGTCAGCACTTGCTCCTCTGTATCTGAAGATTTTATTTAACCTTTGAATTTTTATATAGTGCTGTACGTTTTCTCATGCTATGGTAATTTTTGTTGCTTATGAGCATCTTTAACATCTGTATATAATCTATATATCATTATTTGTTGTTCCAAAGATCTTAATAATTTATGACACCATGTACTATTATGAAATACCTTATATTACATCTTATGAAGTTAACATCACTTTGGAATACTTTTCAGGGTCTGAAAAGTCGAACTCGAAAGGCTGCAAATCAACTGCTCATATTTGTCCTGCCGCAAATTGACCTGGAACTGACCAGAGAAACTGTGATTTTTATTCACGCTTCAAGTATTTAAACTTTGGAGCACTTCTTCCATTTAGTTTTCCCCTTAATTCAAAGTGGGAGTGTTTTTCAGATTGTCTTTCACTCCTTGGAACACTTCTCCAGCCTCAATTTACTTTGCACCTTGATCACTATGGTCTCCCTCGGTGCTTTTTTAAATTATTGGCCAGTTCTCTGGGTTGGAAAACATGAAAGTGTCACATTGAACATACCCAAAGACTACAGTTTTGTGCACTAGTGGCTTCCAAAGTTTGGAGGTAGGAATGTGCAAGAAAACTTTCCTGGATGGGAAGCATCCAGGGGACCTCATCTTGCATGCAGCTGTCGACTTTTTCCATGCTTGTACAGTTATCAGATAGGTGACAACAGAAATTTATATGCAAATAGTACCAATTGACATTAGTTATTTTTTTATAGTAATTAATGCGCATCATCATCTACAATTATTGCACTCTGGAAGAAGTCCGCTGTGTGCGCATTTTGAAAATTCTGCAACATCTGTTTTGTTCAGACACTAAAAAATAAGTTCCAACTTTGTGGTGCAAAGACAATCCATACCTCATATTAGCAGCCAAAGAAGTTTCTTCAGTTTTTCAGTTGTGTGATAATTTTTTGAATGTCTTTCCTCAAATAGGTTTCTTTCATTTTGTAAATGTTTTCAAGTAAATATATGCAATTGGTACAGCACTTGTATTGTGTCTTAATCTTATTGAACAATTTATTTATATGAAAAGAGAATGAAATTAAAGTGTTAATGTCACATTCAAATGCCTGTGTGTGTTTTACATAATTTTTCAGGCATTTAGAATGATTCTTATTTAACAAGTATTTAGCAAGATGAATATAAATTCAATAGCTATTATTTTTAATACTTTTTGTACATAACCTGTGGAATTGATTTTCATATGTTTTAGTACATGAATAATATATGAAAAAAAATGTGTAGTGCAGCATTAAAAAATAATTATTATTTATGTATATTCACATTTAAAATAAGTTGAGTGTAACTGGATCTAAGAATAATTAATGAATGCAATGATTAAAATTAAGGGCTGTTAAATGTGTTGAGTTAAAATTAGTAGTGTATTTTATGACTTATTTTAAACATCTTGCTTTATGAAATTTAACTTTTTTATTTATCCAATAATAAACTTAGATTGAATAAATAATCACATATTTTTAAAAAAAATTGTCTTTTAATTTATGATATGTCATAACATTTCAGAAATATTGTAACTAGCTGCAAAAATTAGTTCTATTGCAATCGTTAAGGTTTTATAATAAATTTCTTCTTGTACATTAATACTATTAGAAACAAAGAATTTTTGTCCAGAAGAGAAGGGTAATTAAAGAATAAAAAACTGAAATTATGTTTGATTTAAATTGGAGAGAATTTAATTATATACACATCGTACATTAATACTGTTAGAAACAAAGAATTTTTGTCCAGAAAAGAAAGGGTATTTAAGGAATAACAAAATGTGAAATTCTATTTTGATTTAAATTAGAAAGAATTTAATTATATGTGGTGAGTAAGAGTTTGGAAATTTTATCTTTAGCTATAATCAAGAATTTTGAGTGTGGGGACCCTTGAAGTATTGCCTCAGACCAATTTCTTTTATTTGAATTATTACACTTCTGACACATCAACAGTGAATTTATGAGAACTGTGACATTTAGTAGTTAGTTGCATTCTGCTTCATTTTGCTGTCTGGGCATATGGAATTTTTTTAATGTGCAAGGCAATGACTGAACATATTACTTCTACACATACAAAGATCTGTCGAAGATAGTGTATGCTGTCGTTGCTAACTACACAGCATGTTTCGTTCAGCAAATATTGAAAAGTACATCCAAAACCAATATTTTATACATAGAGAGAGAGATGGTAATTATACACACATAAATAGTTACAATAAATAAAATTCATAATATTTTCAGAACAGCTAGAATTTAATACTTTGTTCAAATTTAAGGGGGCAAAGGCAACATTATTGGAAGTAAAGGAGTAAATAAGAAAAGAATTTATATATATATATATAAAGTAAAAATAATTATAACTGAAGAGGCAAAAGAAATTGAGCAAATATGTATAATAATATTGAAAGTAAAAATTATAAAAATCAGCGTGGTAATTCCAGTGAACAAAATGGCAAAACAAGCTTTTAATAAAGAACAATTGAAGTTGAAATAAAAATACACATGCAAAAAGCTGTATTATCACTCTCTGGCATTTACTTTGTCAAGAGAAGGTCAGACAATGAGTGATGCCACCCCTTTTTTTTGTTTCTATGCTCTTAAAATTAACCAAGGTACAAAGTAAATAAATAAACAAATGTTTTTCAGTACCTTCAAAAGTTGAGAGTGCCTTCTCTACCTCCCTACAAAAAAGGGCTCTGTTTCTGAATTTCCATAAAAGAGCTAAATGCAATGTGCAAACTTTTTATAAATTATTAATTTATGCTAATAAACTTAACAGACTAATAATTAAATTACAGATAGAGCATGTAAAAAATTAAATCACATAATTTTTTATCTGTTTTCAAAGCCGCATATCGTTGCATTTTGATGCCCAGAACCTGTAACTTTGAAAATGCTCCATTTCATGCAGTTCTCAATGATAATCATTTTTTCAAAATGTGACGGTGAAAGGAAAAAAAACCTTATAACCTTCTTTACAAAAAATTAACAGCTTTTTGAGTGTTAATGGAATTAACAAAACGAATTTCTTATGATTGTGTTGTAACATCATGCTTATGGCATTGTTTGGCAACAATGTGTTAATAATATTACAAGCTCTATGATGGGATCACATATCTGTCATTTACTAAATTTTTTGTTGGGGGATGATTTTTCTAAAATTCTTAAATATTCTGGTTAGTTGAATGCCAGATAGTTAGACATTTACTGTGTGTGTGTTTTGAGATTGATTTTTCCCCCCTTGAAAATATGTCACAATCTACCTACTAAAAACTTGATATTAACCATGTTCCAATTTGTATTTTTTCGTAATATGTGATAATGAGGTAGTGGGTATTAAATCAACATGATTTTTTAAATTATATTAATTGAAAAGTAGTCATAAAAAATACATGCTTAACTTTTATCATCTTATCATTACTGGAAATTTGTCTGTCTCCAAAAAGTGTTCAGAATTTAGTGTCTATCCAAGCAAATATAATGAATCTTCAGAATGAGAATCAGTAAATAGGGAACGATAGTTAGTCTCCTGAACTTTAAATATGAAAATGCTGATTTATATAATAAACATGTGAATCTAAAACAAAAATAAATGGAATCTCTACATTTGGTGATATTGCAAAGCTTTTTCAATGACGTATTTCTAAAAATTTTCTTTCTCTGGCTTGCAGAACCATGTCTACATATTTTATCACCTGTGCCAAAAAGGTAAATGCACACCTGTATATATATTTGGCCAGTTTGGGAGAAAAAGAAAAAGAGATGCACTATTTTGTTTTAAAACATTTAAAATTGTATAGCATTCTGTGATTAAAATTTTTTAATAGAAATTTTTTTAAAAAAAAATTGGATCATGTGTATAGTGATGCATATCTTTCCTATAGCGATACAGCATGGGGGAAAAAAAATGCATTTGCCAAGAATCTGTAGATGATTTTGTGAAGGTCGGGCATTGGTAGGATTGACTTAAAAAAATATTGTACATGTCTGGAATGAAGTTTTGAGCGACATGAGAGTAAAAGTCAGTGAGATAGCAGCAAGATTGGATCTATCTAAAACTGTTTTGCATATTCCGCATGAACACTTCACATGACCAAAGTCGTGAAGATGATGTCCCGACTTCTTCGAGCAATACAAAACTAGCAATGTATCATTACTATTCAGAAGCAATGTAGTTTTAAGCAGCTCGAGTCTCCCTAACAGCTCAGATGTACTTTTAAGTGATTATTAGTTCTTACCTAAAATAAAATATGACCATTGTAGAAAGATGTCTTGAAAAGAACAGTTGTATGGAATGTTTTGAGGACAAACCTTCAGATTACGTTTTTTAAGGGCAAAAGGCTGCTCATTAAATAATGTAAAAACTGTATCAAAATGCAAGATCATATTGAAAATAAAGTGCTAATTTTTTTTTTCTTCAGTATATCAGATTGAAGACTCCTTTAGATCTACCTGCATATGTTTACATTTCAGTTTTTCGGAGAATGAACTAATGTGTCTATTCAGTTAATCTGTCCAGCAGTATGTCGAACTGCTCCATAGATAACCGCAAATGAAATCAAATGTACAGTTCCACCCAAATGAAATATGAATACAAGACAAAACCGTAACCAGATGACACCGATGGTACGTCACAATGACGAGAGTGTAAGTGATATATAAGGAATAC
>KK116370.1:0-23801 GCA_000611955.2 Stegodyphus mimosarum
TTGGTGCCTCCTTAAATGAAATCACCAACAACGGTTTTAAACCTTTAGGATTCTTCTCTAAAAGGTTAAACCCAGCTCAAACTAAGTACAGTACTTTTGACCGCGAACTTCTAGCAGCTTATTCCGCTGTTAAATACTTCAGGCATATGATTGAGGGTCGCGTACTGATATTATACACCGACCACAAACCTTTAACATTCGCCTTTAATCAAAATTTAGATAAGGCTAGCCCACGACAGCTGCGCTATTTAGATTTCATTTCGCAATTCACCACCGATATTAGGTACATCCGCGGCATCGATAATGTACCAGCGGATGCATTTTCTCGAATATCAGCGATTGTTGCCCCCAATACTATAGATTATGAGGAATTTGCAGAAATGCAACAGGGCGATGATGAATTAAAAGCACTAATTTCTTCTCCGGACAAATCTCTTCAGCTCAAAAAGTTACGGATGCCACGATCAACTACAGAAATATACTGTGATATTTCCACAGGTACGGTGCGTCCATATGTACCTGTTGCTATGCGACAAAAAGTCTTTCTTTCAGTGCACAACCTCTCGCATCCTGGAGTTCGAGCTACTACTAAACTCATCTCTAAAAAATTCGTCTGGAAGTCTATGCGTAAAGATATTCAGGGTTGGACTCGTACCTGCATTCCCTGTCAACGAGTCAAAATTCAACGGCATACAAACAGTAAACTCGGTTCTTTCAAGGTTCCAGATTCTCGTTTCTACCACCTCCATCTTGATATTGTAGGACCCCTGCCTCCTTCGCAAGGTTTTTCGTATTGCTTAACTGCCATTGATCGTTTTACCCGATGGCCGGAGGCGTATCCTATCACCGACATGACAGCGGAGACAGTAGCAGCAACATTAATCCGTGAGTGGGTACCACGATTTGGCGTTCCTGGTGTCATTACAACAGACCAGGGCCGTCAATTTGAATCACATCTCTTTCGCGAATTATGTGCGTGCTTAGGTATTAAAAAGATCCGAACCACGCCATACCACCCTTCAGCCAATGGCCTCGTTGAGCGTACACATCGGTCACTTAAGACTGCGCTTATGGCTCATGCCAATCCACGCTGGACGCTGGCTCTCCCTTTTGTTCTCCTTGGCTTACGCTCAGTCATTAAAGAGGACATTAACGCTACTGTGTCTGAACTCGTCTACGGTACAACTCTCCGTCTACCTAGTGATTTTCTCCAAGATACGGACATGAACAATACCTCCGAGTTTGTGCAGCAATTAAAACAAACTATGCATAATCTTAAACCCGTACCTACATCTTCTCACGGAAGCAAGACAGTGTTCGTGCACCCGCAACTGTCCAAGTGTACTCACGTATTCTTGAGACAGGATGCTGTGAAAAGACCCTTACAACCTCCCTACGACGGACCTTATGCTGTGGTTAAACTGACTGAGAAGCTGATTACCCTGCAGCGACAAGGCAAGGACATTAGTGTGTCCATTGATAGAGTTAAACCTGCTTTCCTGCTGCCGGACAAAATGGACACCGACAATCAAGCAGACATTCCTACAACCCAAACTACCCGCTCTGGTCGTCGTGTGCACTTTCCGCAAAGGTACGTGTCAACCTGATCGTCGGCAGTCCTCCTCCAGTTGACACTGGGAGGGGGGTACTGTGGCGACTCCGACGTTCTTCGATAACCTTACAGTTTTTGGTGAAAGATTGGCGAGTTCTTTCAACATCGCAAAATGTGACGGTTACATATATTTTAAACTACGTAAAACTTCATTATTGTTTATTTGTGTATTTTTAATATTTATTCTATTAGATTTCACGTTATTATATATCATTTACTATCGAATCTGGCAACACCAGTTATTATTTATCCGAGCTGTGAGCTCGTGACTATGTAGTTGTAATGAAGCCATTTTATTCTAAAGATGAAAATAAATGTTGTATGTATGTTACTTTGAGTAGTTCTAACTTCTAACATCAAAATGCACCGGTAAAAATATAAACCCTTTAAGTTAAGAACTACAGTACTATTTAACACGATGCTTCACCGACTTCCACAGAGATAGTCTGATTTTCCTGACTAGCGCACGTTTGCCATTTGGCTACATTCTCTCTTAGCTACTACGCTCGGCCATACTTTAGGCCCTTGCTTGGCTTTGCGGATTTAATTAATATTTAGGAGCCAATTATAATTCTGATAGCTTCTGCTATATATTTCAGATAGTTTTAGTTAAGCTTACTTTAGTTTATAATTTCTTAATTATTTAAGTTCAAGCCCAAGCGGAGGCTTTGTGTAAGTTCCGAGTTAGGAACTGATTGTAAATATTGAGAAATAAAGGTTAGTTAACTCTTCTTAAATCTTACGTGTTTATTCACACGCTTAAGCGATTATTCTCTTGTAAGTGTTTGTGGGGTTCTGAGATTGAACATTGGAATTAAATAAGTAAAACCCCACAAAGGCACCTAATTTACTAACGAGCCGAAAGTCCTCTCAAGTGTTTAATGGTTTAGTAGTAGAAGAGGACGGATTGAAGATCTTTGGATCTCCATTAAAATCGGAGAGGAGCTGAAGAATTTGTGTTGTGAGATTCTACTTATGCGACCAATGACCAACTTCTGATGTCCAGCCCAGTTCTTTGTACCAGTCATTACAGACCATTTTTAAAGACAATATTCATAAAAATCTCACCTTGAGTGATGGGATAAAATTATAGTATTTGGAATCCTTTCTAAAGGGCAATGATTCTCATATTGTCAAATATATTACAGCTGTAAATTCCAGCTACGTGTTAGCATAGTTAGCTTTGGAAGAGTGTTGTTTTAACTATAGAGAACAAGTTTGCGCTCATTTGAAAAAAGTTTATAAACATTTCAGGTCTTTAGAATAAAGCTTTCGCTGCTGTATTACACATCATAAAAATGACAAGTGCATGGGTCAGCTAATTGGAAATGCTCGAATAAAAAATGGAAAAATTTTCAAGAACCATCTTTGCTTATATACTGAGACAAAAGTTGATTTTTCGAGTCTCTTGATTTTGAAGATTGGCGCTCGAACTAAACGTATGGAGAATGACGCATGGATTTGGTTAATTGGGTATCATGCCTCTTCCCAATTGCCGTTTAAAGGAAGAAAATGAAATGATTTGCATTGCCTTCTCTTGTATATGCGGTCGTGGTGTAAGTAGTTAGCACGTCCAGTTGACATTCGGAAGACTAGGAGTTCGAATTATGCTGAGGGCAAAACTGATTGTCAAGTTTCTCGTTCTATAAAGGACCTATTAGTCTCTGTTCTAAGTTTTACGAGATGTAGAAAGAAGCGTTAACATTGAACGATGATACAGCTAATTCATTTTCGACGTAAAAAAAATCCATCTGAAATCACTGAGGAACGTTTTTGAAGGCACACAGATGACACACAAAAGGAAGCATGCGTAGTTAGTTTATTATTTACTTCTTATATAATAAATGTGTAACGGAGAAAATATGAATACAGTTGATGAATACGCATGGTTCTTTAATATTGTTAGTCAAAGTGAACGATTCTGTGAATCACAGACTAAAGAAACATCCGCTAGTCGAGTACAAATTAAAAGTTTGATTTAAAAATACAGGAAATCTACCATTTATCCCACTTTGACCTAGTTTCGGTCAAACTGCCATAATCAATATTTTTATGAATTTAATGTAAACTGAATTTTTGGGTTAGAAGTTCAATTCTTTTAGACCCACCACGAAATATATATTCATTCAAAACAATTTAATAGAAACCACTTCATAGAAGTAAGCTTTTTATTTCAAAGTTTCTTAATTTATTCTAAATCAAAATGTTATACAATTAAAAATACCTTATTTATTTATGAAATGCAAATGTTACATAGAATCTTGATAACACTGATAGTTGGAATAGTTAGGAGGTAAAAATGTTAAATCCGAATTTCAGTCTTGCAACAGATGCGCAAAAATGCTCTAAAAGTTAAATTACGCTAGAATAACAGATTTTAAATCAAATTAATTATGATTACTATAAGAGATATTTATTAAACATTTATTTACATTATTTGAAAACCACTGATTTTTATTAATATCTTTAACACGAGTTCTTGTTTGCAGAAAATCACCCCACCATCACTTAACTGCGCTTTTTCTGCCATTTAACTCATTACTTAATCGACTTAAAAATTCTTATTAGTATGTAATAATGTTCTCCTCAATATATAGAAATGTTCTTATCAGTACGTAATATGTTAATTGTCAGAAAGTAATAATGCCTTAACTTTCATTTTAATAGTCAGCAAATTACATTCATAGTTGTTACAGCGCATAGCTTCAAATTAATTGAAGGGGAAAAAAGCTTGTGAATATTCATAGGCAGAAACCAAATTCAGAAGACATGCATAGATTACTAAGTGAAATGCAAACTTGCTAATTTTTAAAGTCATAGCTAGTAATTCTGATATTTATAATTTTTTAAACTGATTAAAAATGCTATTTGTGAATACAAAGCTCTATATATTTTCCAAAAATTAGCAATGGAAAATGATGAAGATTGGGCCGGTTAAAGCGAAACTAGATAAAGAAGATCTACTACTATCTAATATTTTGATACATGAAGAATTACAGTTACTTAGAAAATTAGGAATTAAAAAGGTTTAATTAATGTTTTAAGGAAGCTTAGATTGAAATAATAGAAACTAATTACTTCGACAATGCTAAGAAAACGCTTCACTTTAAAGAAATGCTATATGTAAAATTGTTTTGGATACCCCTTTTACACTATTTTAGTTGCGATACAAGAAGTACAGATTTTTCGAAATCCAAAGCCCGAAAGAAGCCTCTGAATGATTTATATACTTCTGTCGAGTTCGAAATATTGTCCTTAATGATGCATGAACATAAAATAGAATAGCAGAAAACACTCTTTTTGTCATGAAACACTTTTGACCCGCTACGAAGGTTCAGTAAAAATAAAGATTGTGGTACTGATGGTTCTCTGGATATCATTTTCAGTAGAATTTCTTAGAGCGATAAAAAACCCAAAATACGAAAGTAGCTGAAGATTGTTGAAGCCTAAGATACTGGTAGTCATTTTTATTTAAAAAAAGTCGAATCGTAATGGAAATTCAATGACCGCTTATACATTCGCTGTTAAAGCCTTTTTCATAAACTTTTGTGGAAGGAAAAAGCCTTTTTTTCCCATTCTGCTGAAGATGCATTAATGTGTATTTGATTTAATTTGATGCTCAGTTCCATGACATTTAAAAGTAATGCGGTCTTAGTGATTTGGCTTTGAAATATCTTCTTATTCATGCATAAATTTAGAAACATAGGTTTCAGTTTTTCTCTTAGTAGCATTCTCTTAGAGTAATATTTCTTATTACTTATACAAAAGTACTATATCCCATGATAATGTAACTATTATATTTATACTTATTACATTTTTAGGACCTTCAAACTCTTTAAAAGAGGACTAAAAGAGGCTAAAAATATATTATAGTAACTGATTTCGAAAAAAATTGGTGATGTTAACAGAAAAGCATAACTTTTAGTAGTGTTACAAAATGTATAATTACGGTTAAGTACTTACAATACAATTCATAATTTTGCATTTCTTATTCCCCAGTTGAAATGTTTTCTATTAATACTAAATAGAACAGCAGTATCATTCAAAGTGTTGCAGCAAATTTTTAATTTTCTGCAATCGGATATTAATTAAACAGGAGATATAGTGATTAGAAAGTTTTAATTTCATTATGCAAAATATCTTAATAGCAATTAAAAGAATTTAATTTGTCTACTGCTTTAATACAATATCATATTTATTGGGCTCACAAGCAGTCAAATGAATAAAAACTCTAATAGGTTGATTACAGGTATCTATTCTCGACGGGAAAGCTACCTGCATGGATTCTTTCTTTATTTTCTCCATTTGTAACACTAATAAAAATAATTTTCCTGAAGAAATTATCTCTTAATTATAATTTATATAATATTTTCCACGTAAATCTTTCTCCTTTATAATTATTTCCGTGCTATTTTCCACTAAAATCTTTCCGGAAGATTTTCATGAAAGGATTCCTTTCCTTTAAGGGATAGACTTCGACTGCTTTGTATTCAGTTAGACAAACGATCAAGAATTATCGTAAACGCATAATGTGAAGTTACGTATAATAATAATGTTAGAAATAATTTAATTTTAGTGTACTCGCACATGAGATGTACTCATTTCAATGCGCTTTTGTGCAAATCGAAATCTGTAGAAAATCTGCTTTGAGCAAGTCACTTGGTTTCATTTTATCAACGGCAGTTGCTGTTCATCCTACAAGTTTGTATCTTCGCTTCACATTCTAGTAATGTTCGCAATATTTCAAACATTTTCTGTATTATTACTCCTACTTTTAAAACAGATCAAATAATGGTGCCGCAATTAACTACTGCATGGCTATTACTATATTTAATTTTTAAGGCTTCAAACAAAAAAAAATTGTTTACTGTTAAAAATATTCATTTCATGAAAATGGTTTTTGGTTATTGTAATATTGTAAATTCGATCTCCGAATATTGGAAAGCTTTTCATTATTATTTTACCGAAATTAGGACGAAACACACAATTGTCAATAAGTAAAGTGAAAAGTCATGTTTCAATTAAAATCAAATTCAAGTGTCATTTTAAAGAAATAGGTAATTACGCAGACAGATTAATTAATTTAGACAGAAAGATACGCCAGTGATGACATAGGCCTATAACTGGATTTCTTGCGTGTAATAATTTGGAGAGTTATAAAGGCAATCAGAAGATGTATTTCAGGAGGAACTTTCAATATTTTGAAAGAGAAATAACCTTATCTTTTATCATAAAGTAAATACTATCTTTGCTTGTTATAATGATCTTTCGACATGCAAAGAAAGAGGACTTCATAACGAATGTTCGCTATAACGAAAAAGAGTTTAATATATTTTCATCACCTCGGGAAGTTTTGCACCGGTAGTGGTAAAGTAACGGTCGTTATAATGGATGGTTGTTTTACCGAGGGCAAACTGCGTAATTTATAATTGTTACTATGTGCTTTCGTGTATGGCTTAATGTAACAAATATGAACTGTTTGCAATTCATGTTTCTTCTTGTGAACTCTGTGAGCAATTAAAATACCTAAGATGAAAGTGTTTATGATTCATCGGCGAACATACTTGATTACATCAAATTCAAGCAAACATCGGGTATGTGTTAATTACTAAGCATTTCGCAGAACTTGATGCTTAACAGATTACCGGCGCTAGTGACTACTAGGTATAAAAATTTTAAATCAGCAGCTATTTTGTGATTTGACTGATATTCCTAAAATTTAGTAATTATCGTCAATAATATTTTCTATTAATATATTTTTGCTTAATAAATAATTCGATATTTTTCTAGGATTTCACAATTCCTCGAGTCTAGTGAGAGACATTTGAGTGATTTGCCATTCTGAAAGTCAAGATCTCGATCATTAATCTCGAGGCATCATTTTTAATCTGCTATTTATTTGCAAATATTAGATTACTTGCAAAATAACTCTAAGTAATCAATAGTTCCTGCAGAAAAATGAATAAAAAATGGAAGGGTGTACACGACGAAATTATTAACCATTGTTTTACTGCCAAAAGGCATCTATTATTGTCATCATTTCTCAGAATATAATTCTTTTAGTAAAAGTACGTAAAAGTTGAATTTTGTTTTATTTTTTTTTCCTTTGTAGGTCCTCCTTAATTTTGAATGTTGGCGACGCCATTCCATTGAGAAAACTATATAAATTGTTACGACATTAATTTTTCTACAGGAATGATATTGATAATAAAGAAGTATTTTTATGCAGCTACACTTGTGAAAACATCAACAGAATCCTGAAAATAATAGTAGTTGACGAATACTAAAAAATATGAATCCACATTAGTGTAGTTCCGTTTTCATAATTTCACTTAGAAGAAAACGTTATAGTTACCGCTCCCTTGTATGTAGATATTTTAAAAAGATATATATCAGAATTTTAAGTTATGTACATTCGCAATAATTGCATTTCGGAAAGCCCCGAAATGTCGTGCCAGATTGTTTATCTGGTAACCATTAATTTTATACATTTTGTAATGCTAATATATTTTTGTGTAACAAAACGTAATAGTAATATATAAATGTAAAAAAAATATATATTTTTTCATCCTACATATTTAAGCTGTATATCTTATAAATCTTAACGTACGTTCTATATAAAACTTGGCTTCAGCATTGTTAGCAAATATCTGCCCTATTATATATTTAATCTTTTCATTTGTAAAGGTTGACGTGCTTTCGAAGCATAAGCTAATTTAAACCTCCTGATACCCGCAAAGTAAATTATTACTGTGTCTGAAATTAAATGCAAAGTCTTGGAAAGGTTTTAAAATAAACCTTTTTATTTAACTGAAACTGGACAAAAATGCATTTCTTGTGTTCACAGAAATCAACCAGTACTTGTCATGATGTAGCTAAAATAACATTCAAATTCAAATTACAATGTAGGCAAGTAGTCAATGATTATACAAGTAAGTTTAAATCAAAATTGGCTCAAAACTCTAACCGGCTAATTCAAATGTCGGCAGCAAATAACGCAAAGTCGAATAATTATAACATGGCCTCGAGAAGCTACGCTCTCCTTATACTCCAAAAACCTCAGATTAAATACTCTCGAGATTAAATATTTTCGAGAACATTTGGAGTGTCTTTTATCTCCAATAATTTCATTTATAAATCTAATTCAATCTAAAATAGGTATTCATGCTTTCTACTCATTTTTCACATGTGATAAAATAATCTGAGGCTGTCAGGTCTTAATTTTATAAAGTTAATACATAATCTTTATTCTTTCAATATTTTCACGCCATTTGGAACTTATTAGCAATTACAGTCTTGAAGGGATGGAATTTGCTTCTTAAAACCATAATGCTATGTTAGAAATTCATAACTCATTCAACTTAAGGGTAAATTCCGATACAATGTTTTATCCTCTATAAGTTGTAAAGCTGCTCAGGTAAGAATATTATACTTCCGATTTGATTTCTGTCACCAATAATTCTTGTATGATTTTGGTAGACGGTATTTTAAATATGACTCACCATCACTGCCATCGCTTTGCATCATCATCCTCACTTTGCAGCCATTTTTATTTTTAATCAAGTTTTTTAGACAAGGCATTTTATAATTTGAAATGAAAGGAGGCAATAATTTTGAGTCAGACACTCATATGTAAGAATCCCTTTTGTTGTAAAACTAGGAAAAAGTTAATTTTAGTTAAGACATAAATGATGTTTGTTAATGCTTACTTCAATAAACTGTCGGCAATGATAACAATAATAGTAATTTATAGTTAGATTATGTCTTCCCTTTTGCATATGGTCTAAATGGAAACAGTCAGGATCCTATTTTCTTATTTTAAATTGAAATTGCTGTTGGGCTTCCTAAATTAGACTGGTTCTAAAGATGGAATTTTTGATTTATGCAGATATGACGATTATAATGCGGAGAGAGATACATGCTCGACGTTTTACAGAAATCACTGTGCAGCCATGCATGGGAGCAGCTGAAAGAGAACGTTGTTCTAAAGACGCATTTTTGATGCATTAAGCTGACAGCAGAAATGCAGTATCGAGATAAAAACCAATAAAAAGTGTAAAGTGCGTGCATTAAATTGTGCTGTAGTTTTCTTCTACTCTGAGAAAATAAATATTTATGGTTATGTACGACATTCGGAGAAAAATTAAGAAGCCAAAATTAGCTATAGTTTAAAAAATAATAAAGTATGTGTAGAAATGAAAATTTCAAGCTACAATTTAGTAGTTTTTCAAGACCTTCAGATATGAAAATACGTTTCGAGGTTTAATACTCTTGTCATATTCCACTCTTAATTTGAATTCTACTCGAGTACCAGCTGAAAGTCACCTACGTAACCCTGAAAGTAAGCGCAGCACAGTATGAAGAACTATAATTTATTCTGTACTTTAACACATTATGTAGCTAGTTAGGATATTATAGAAACTCTAAATAGCTCAGCCAGAATGACATTGCGAGTATTGACATTGCAATAATATGAAGACTGAAAAACACTATGCACTCCTATAATAAAAAAATATTGCCCTCCAACTATAATTTTTTATTGCCTATAGAAGTTTTAGAGAAAATATGGTAATGATGTATTATAATCTCCTGAATATTTAAATTTTAAGGACAATATCTTATAAAGCTTCTTTATATTAATTAAGCAGTTATCTTATGTTTTGGATCTTAACTAACATGTCTCCCTTCCGTTTTCTCTTGAGAAAGCATATTAGTTCGGGGTGTATTTATAGTAAGGTTTTTAGAACGTAAGACAAGCGTGTTCTGCCTCTCGAGGCCACTGTACTAGGATTTATCGATGAGATAAGGTTTATAGTCTTTGACCTTGCATTACAATCGCCGAGAGTTTGTAGGGATTTATTTATTTTAAATAATCAGTTAAATTGAATTTGAAGCTCTTTCCTATAAGCCTTCATTTCCCTAAATTGTCAGTGCCAGAATATTTAAATCTGGTAGCGCGCGTAAGGAATGCAAATTCTACCTGTGGGAGAAAAAGTTTAAATATCGAGTTCTAGAAGGGAAAGATAGAGAGTTTGGGAAAATTCTTTGCGTATTTGTAACGCAAGCTTCGGCTTAGCATTTATTGCTGGTTAGACGTGGCTTAACAGCCATGATCTTGCTGCCACTAAACTCATCTACGCGCTGTAGGATACAGGATTGTATGAGCTTTGTAGTTTAATTCTACTAGTTGTTAATATCTTCATATTTCAGTTTGATTCTACTGTTTCAGTTACCACCCAAGCAGAGACGTAGTATGTTAGCGTCGAGTTGACGCATTGTAAGTGATTTAAAGAGTGTAATAAAAGGATGTTTTAACCCTTCTTCTGTGCAGTCATTATTCTCCAGATTTCACACAAAAGATAGACAGGTACAGGTACAGGTTGAAATGTAATAGGGCACGCAATGTTTCCTATAAGTAAATGGGTATCGCCCTATTACACTTCAATATTTATTTAAAAATTTCGAATAGGTTACAGAAATAAATGCTTAGCAATTGCAATTACATAGTACAGAAAACATGGTACAGAATCTTTACAGAATTGTACAGAAATAACTTATAATTACTTAGTAGTAGTAAATGCTTATTAATCGTAATTACAGAATGGTACAGATATCATGGTACAGAATTTTTACAGAATTATACAGTTATAACATAATAGTACAGAAATAAATGCTTTGTAATAGCAAAATTTATTTGTAATTCTTGAGATAAGTATTTATAGTTAATGTATGAAATTATAATAATTGGAGTTACTGGATAACTGAGTTGTATTTCATTAAATAGCACAAATCGTTTTTCCTCTGGATGAAAGGTATACCATGGTATTTTCTATTTTCTTTCTGAAATGCTTATTTTTGATTGCAAAATTGAGAAAAGCATTGACATTCGAGGTGACAGACATTTACATAATGATTAGGGTCTCCTCTATCCCCACACATTGATCAGAAGTAGAGATGTTTCTTTGTTGAAAGTATGTGGGGAATGGCCTATGTCCTGTGAGAAAGCAATTTATGTGGTGATTGACCATTGTGCATTGATCATTAACATGAGGAGCGATTTCATACAGTCTTCTACCTGTGTTGTTATTTTGCCATTCATTTTCCCAGATATTTGTTTTAATTTTTCTAAGATGAAATTTAAGGTAGGATTTTGGCCAAGGATGCTGTATTAATGGAGTATTATTGCATGTTATGGCTGATTTTGCAGCTGCATCAGCTTCCTCATTCCTCGTGGTTCCAACGTGAGCTTTGATCCATGAGATTCTCGGAGATAGGCGAGAATGTTGTGAGATACTATTGATAATTTGTTGAATCAGTTCAGATTTATGTTTAGTATTTTGGAGCGCTAGAATTGCTGACTGACTATCTGTAAAGATGTTTATTTGCTGCATATTGTTAATTATTGAATAATCAATTGCTAATTTTATTGCTAGGAGTTCAGCTTGAAAAATGCTATTTTCTTTGGAAAGACGTGCTTTTAGTGTAAATTTTTGGTTTTGATTTGGTAAGATAATACAAGCACATCCTACACCTGATTCCATTTTAGAGCCATCTGTATAGATAATAGGAAAAGAAGAGTTTTGAGCAGATGGCTTTAGCGTGCAAGACATTCTGGGGTTTGTAGCTGGGTGCCTGCTATAAGGATTTCCAGGAATTTCAAATTTTGTTGGATCAAGTATTTCTTCTTGTATAGCGCACGGTCTTCTTAATTTTAATATTGTACCTTTAATATATTCGCACTGTGCTGTAATATGGAGAGGTGGAATTCCAGAAAGGACACATAGAGCTGCATTTGAAGTTGTTCGATAACATTTGGTGATGCAGAGGAGAAATGGGCGTTGAATCGCTTGTAGTAGTCTTTCTTTTCTTTTTGTCATTGGATGAGACCAGATTTCTGCACCGTAAAGAACTATCTTTATTGCTATATAAAGATTGCATTAAGGATAGATGTTGCAAGATTCGATGAGATTAAAATTGTTGAAGGTGATGATGTCATCAATATATCTGTTGGGAAAAGAAAATTTTTGCTGGTCGTCAAATGAGAGGGAACAACGAAATTTGTACTTTTTTACAAATAAGTAAATATTACAATATTGTGTAGAATAATTCGTCCCCATAGAGGTGCTACTTATTTGAAAACAAATAGTATCTTGAAACTTGATGCAATTATGAAAAAGAAAGCAGCTGAGGTAGTCTTTCCAGATAAAACCATCTCTGGAAATAATTCAGACAGTTTTTCTTCTAGACTGCTGTAGATTTCTTTAAGTGCCAGTGATGTGTGATGATTTTCAAAGCAATTGACATTAAGTGTATTGACCTCCTTAACAGGTTTAAGAACAGAATGGCTTTTATTAATGATTCATCTAAAGTGGTGTTCTTTATTTACTCTTTCAAAAACATGTTTACAAATCTTTTTTTTTAAATTTTAAAAGGAAAATACAGTCAAAAACCATTCTTTTTGTTTCCTGGTGCCATTACTATTAATCGGAACTTAGTTCCTATGAAACTTAAGATAAGCCCACAAGTTGAAGATTAAGACCTAATAACAAACTTCTTTAAGATTTAATAAGTTATCTTAAGACTGTTTATGAAAAGAGAAAATAAATTCAGTCCAGTAAGCTCTGTTTCTATTTATTTTTGCTTTAAAGGTATTAAAATATTCAATACTATTCAAGAGGTTTGTGATTTATAATCCAGATAACTCAATGCTTTTTTTTCCATTTTAGCCCAAAGATGCAATTTGCCCAGAATGGCTATTAATTTCGCTTTGGCATTTTGCGTTGGCTTACTATAAATGACGTTTCACTTTTTGAATAGTTGCCACCAAATACTAGAGACTTGCATCACATTTAAAGCGATTAACTAATGAAGCATCTGCATGAATGTATGTACGTTTCTCTCACTGTGAAAAAACAATGGTACCTAGCGACATCAAATTTCGAATAACATAGTCCTTCACTCGAAGATGGGCATCTGGAAGCCCGAATTTGGAATTTAAAATAGCAACACTGTAAGAAAAGAAACATTTTTATCTCCAGCGTTCAAGACTGTGTATCGGAAATTCTAAAAATATGCTCTTTTAAAATTATTTTGTGAAACTGTTATTGATTTGATCTTTAAGTGCGAAAAACATGATATTTAATAAATAAAGGTAACACACAAAACGTTAAAGAAACGCCCCTTTGGGCGCAATGTAAAATCTGAAACTTTCAAATTTTTTTTACAAATTATTTTTTTTTATTACAGTACTTTTAATGTCACAAGGGAGTTTTTTCCTGATTATTTTTACTAATATTAATCAGTTTTTAAAATTCGTAGTTTATCTAAATTTATTATTTTGTACATTTGAGACTTACAAAATGTACAAATAAATAAATTTAGATACTATTTTTTACGTTAACATTCGTTCTGTTTAGCTGTATTTTGCAGCTAAACAGAACGAATGTAATTTTTCATTTGAAAATTTTGTTACTTTAATGTTATAGATTTTAGGAAACTCTTCTTTTTATTTTTAATTTATACTTTTTATTTAAATCTCATATTTTTAAATCAAATTTGCATTTATGTTTTTAATATGTTGGATTGCTTCTGTTTATATGTTTCTGTTTTCTTTCCATGTTTTTTGGATTTGGTCCACTTAGATTGAAACTTACTTTTAGATTTAAAAATGTTTTGCTTGTTTATCATTTTAATGCTAAAAATTAAAAAAAAACTAACCCGCCTATGGTTTCAAAATTTACACATGTTATGTTTTTATTTTTTCATATATTGGATTGCTTATAGTATTTGCGTATTCTGTTTTCTGAATTTTGGAATTGGTCTGCTCAAAATAATACTTTTATACTTTTTAAATGTGTTTTTGACGCTATAAATTGCATTTTTATAGTGATTAAATCCGCCTGAAAGGGTTGGACTGATAAAGATACAGATTACTTTAATTGTTTTCTTGAGACTATTTTAAACTTTAATTTGGATCTTTATTGGATCAGAATCAGATTGATTCATTTACTTTTTTAGTTGCGCCAACCCCATGACGACAATGCAGAGAAAGATATACATTTCTTATCTCATTTTTGGTTTGGCATGTTTTGCTGATTTTTATTACAGTTTGTCATTATTGTTCTCGGTTTTGAGCTTTTGCATATGGTTTCTTCCGAACTGAATATGAGACGAATTTCAAGTATCTTATTTATTAAAATTTATTTCCTATTATATATAATTTTATCATGTATATAATTTTATTATATATATTAATTTTATTTTTATTTATTAATAATAATTTTTATTACGCATATATTAAACTTGCAATTTCTTATTTCTGTAGTTTCAAACTGTTGAAAATTTACATTTTCTTCCTTGCGGCTGCGTTGAGCAGAAAAAGATAAAGTATATAATTCCACAATTGAATCCTTCCGATCGGTGAGAACTGTGTGTCTTCTCGATGGTGGTAAAGACTATGTATCCTACCGGTAGGTGAAGATTGTGTATTCTCCCGATGTGCCTTATCAACATGGCTAACAGCTGTGAATCATTACAGCGTGATGTGGTGATTTCAAGGCACAGAAACATGCAATTGGAATATAGCTATACAAGACTAGATCGTTACAGGAATCTAGCAGAGTATCCAAGATAATTTACTACATCGCCAAGTACCTACCTGACTAAATGAACTACCAAGTAGATCCAACTCATGTTGTACCAGTCAAGTACATTCATCAGTTATTCATCATATGGTTTTACTAACGTGTCATAGTCTGACATGATATGTTCATCTATTTAGGTTAAGCTCAATGATAACACCTATTAAATCTTGTTTTCAACTTACAGCATGTGTACTTATTCCTCTTGGTAGGAAGCCACATTTTACACTTCTGCTTATCACACTCAAGAATCTTCAAATCTTTAAAACAAGAGAAATGAGTAAATCTATCGAAATCGAATGTTTATTAAAAGTGTGAAAAATATTTACCCATGCAGATAGATAACGTGAAGCCGGTGAAAATAAAGGATTGCAGAAAGCCCAAAGCATAAAAATCAAATTTTGATATAAGTTTAAACATTCGGAAATAATCAGAATGCTTCCTTTTCTGCTTAATAAAAAATTCGGTGAATTCTAAATTTATCATAAACGGTCTATCCTTGCTTCTCGCACATTAACAGCGCATTATCTCCAAATGGTACCCTCATGTTTGAAGAAAATAAAAGATACTTACATTTTGGAAGAAATCTGCTATTTTTAATGCAAGGAATTTCAGTGCGTGGAATAAATTTAAAGTAAGGCCATAAGTTAATTTATAGCTGAAAAAGGCTAATTTATAACTGAAAATAATATTGATTTCGACTATCGTAAAATAGGAAAATCTCGCTAATAAAGAAATAACACCTTCAGGCCCTACTAAAATTATTTTTAACATCCAAGAAGAGATATAAAATTGAAATGAAAAATATAGAAAGGAGGAAAGACAACAATAAAAAGTATTAGGTATTATATTTTTTTCTATGACTCAGGAGAAACCAGTAGGCGTGCGTGAAGTTAATGAGAAAAGGTAAAGTAAGAAGCGAGGACACGACGAGGCTCTAAAATGTGAAGATGAATATTGAATATAAGTTAGCAACCAAGTTTGAATTTAAGACCATATAACTTCATAGAAGTATTTGCCTTGTACAAAAAATGTCGATATGGCTATAAAAATTGAATTATATCACACATTTTCTAGAAGAAAATATGAAAGTCTGTCTAAATTCCATAATTACTTTTAATTAAATAATATTTTAAACGATACATTAGAGTTCTTTTAAGACTTAGAATTAATTTTTTACAGTGCCAGTTGCCTGAACATTTAAAACTATACACACGTGATCTGTAGTGTGAGGATTCCTGTCGTCCAGAGTTGTATTTTATGAATCTTGAGTTGCGATGTATCATTTGTGAATTGCGCGGAGTAAAATTAAATAAACAATCCTCTTAGATGTTATTTTAAGAAATTAAGCTTTAGATAGTACCAGTTCTGTTTACTTGTATTTTTTGTTTTCATACGTATTAATTAGCACGAACAACGATAAATGCAGGGTAATACAGAACAATGATATTACGAATATTTACACTTAATCAAGTTCAAACGAAAGAAACATATTTGAATTGTAATACATACGTTGCTTTAATACAGTCAATAATAAACTGGCAATATATCCAGACAGAAAATTAAGTAAAGCCTTAAATTAAAAATTGTTTCATTAATTATATTAACTTATGTAATTCCTTTTAAAACAATTAATCTTTGTATGCAGCGTATACTCTTTTTTCGAATTAACAACGAACTTTCTGTAAGAAAGTGTGTAATTCGAGAAGCAAATACAGCAGAAGCAAAATTTAAAATGTGGGTACAACACGTAAATAAAAATTCAGTCTGTTAATCATTCAAGAATACCTTGTCCGATTTAACATTTAAAAAGAAATCTGTGAATTTTAATTCTCATTCGAGATTCTAAGATTATGCCCAGTACCTCAATACTGCTTTATAATGTTCTTGCCTTAAACAATACATTCCTTTTTTACAAAGGTATCTAAAATTATCTTTGCTGCTTGTTGTTGCACAATTTTCAGCAGAACCTGAAACATTGCAAACTGCTGTAACAGTAGACCAATTTTACAAATGTAAGATATAATGATACTTTTACGATGATTCCAGTGCAAAATTATTAATTATTGTAATTGGTTATTTAATAATTAATATGCTAATTCCAAAAAAATGGTCTGTCGATTTTTGAATTACGTCTTTCAGTTCGATTAGTTAAAAATAAGATACAGAAAATTAGAATTTATGAAATTATTAAAAGTTGTATTTGCTTACGGACTTATAAATTTCAATGCTACGGACTACAGGGTATGTAACTCTGGAAATATTCATCTAACATATTTTAGAATTCAAAGTTAATCGTTAAAGCATTAACTTATAAAAATGTATGCTTACATTTCAAAGCAAAATACGAGGGTCAGTCAAAAAGTTAGTTGCACTGCTTAAGAAAACAAAACAGGATAGAAATTTTACAATAACTTTATTTGTATCTTAAAGTTGCATTCAAAATCTACTTTTCAACGTAATTTTCTCCATTATTTAATCATTTGTCTAGGCGTGGTACAAGTTTTTCGATGCCTTCTGCAAAGAAATCGCGTCCAATATCCGATAACCATTGTTGGGCTGTAGCTTTCACTTCGGCATCCGAATGGTACCGTCTCTTTGAAAGTTCTTGTTTCAGGGGACCAAACACATGGAAGTCAGGAGGTGAAAGGTCTGGGCTATAAAGAGAGTGATTCCACACTTCCTACCTAAACCTTTTCAGAAGTTCGCACGTTTGTTTTGCTGCATGCGGTCTTGCATTGTCATGAAGGAGCACAATGCCTTTCGACAGTTTACCTGGCCGTCGATTTTTAACTGATTTCCGCAATCGTTTTAGTGTTCCACACTAAGAATGTGCATTAATTGTGGCACCCTTCGGCATGAACTCTGTATGCACCACGCCTTCTCTATCGAAAAACAGCGTCATCATCACCTTTCCTGCAGATGTAACAGTTCGACACTTTTTTCGTGTTGGGGAACTGCAATGTTTCCATTCGAGCGAGCTGCGTTTCGTTTCAGTCAGAAGTGGTGAATCCAAGTTTCATCTCCAGTCACAATTTTGTCCAAAAAGTCATTTCCTTCCTTTTGGTAACGTTGCGGAAATGCAAATGCACTTTCAAAACGCTTTCCTTTATGTTCCTCCGTCAATAGACGTGGCACCCATCGAGCACAAACTTTACGAAATTCAAGGTGATCAGCGATAATTTTGTACACACTTCCATGAGAAATATCCAGTTCATTTGAGATTTTGTTTATCGTAATGCGTCTGTTTGCAAGAATGCATTCATTCACGCGAGCAGCGATTTCCGAATTTGTTGCAGTTGCTGGTCTTCCCTCTCTCAGCGTCGTCAATATCTGTACGTCCATTCTCAAACATGTTGCACCATTTCGCGATAGTTTGGCGTGACATTGCATTTTCACCATACACTTCATACAACTGTCCATAAATTTCAGTGCAGTTGCAGCTTTTTGCTCACAAAAAACGAATCACTGCACGCATTTCCAATTTGGAAGCTATTTGCAGCCGTCGAGACATGTTTGAGACTGATTATCAGAAAAACTAAACTTGCCTCGTGGAAGCCGCTACGTCACGCGATACAGGTGCATGTCTGAAGTATTGCCACAAAGTTTCATCAAAATAGCCTCTGACAGAAAATTTTTGCGAAGGAGTGCAACTAACGTTCTGACTGACCTACGTATATACAGCGAAATGACTATAGGACTGTTGAAAACAGCGGTTCTTAGGGCATTGATTTAGTTTCTTCTTAGTGTTAGCTTATTAGATTTTAATCAGAAAAAACTTCTTAGTGTTAGCTTTTTAGATTTTAATCAGAATAAAACTTCTTAGTGTTAGCTTATTAGATTTTAATCAGAATAAATAAGATCTTTTAAAAATATTACATTCTTAAGTTAATATTTTTAAAAGATTTTTTTCTATATAATTTAAATGAATACAGACTAATTTGCTCAAACAATTTGTGCAAAAAATGCAAAACTTATAACAGACCACTTAACTTAATTTGCTTATACTCTTTTAACATGGTTTAAAGAAACTGCAGAGCATTCTTAAGCTTTCCATCTAATATATTGAAGCAATTTTTATATCACTTTTATATCCCTCTTGACATATGAACATTATTTTTATTTGCTATTTGCTTATTCTGCTGGATGAAAATTAATGCTATTGTACGTTCTTTATAGATATTGCAATATTTGTCCTCATTCTTTACCTTGCAAATATGGCATTTATTGGTGGAAAGTCAGTTTCTGTGGGCAAAACAAAGGTTTGGTACATTTTCCAAGATAAATTTCGTGCACATGGAACACATTAGGACCCATAAACCCCATAGAACAATTACTGACATCTGTGCACTACGTGAACATCGTTGCAGAACAAGTTCACGCATTTTTGACAACAGTATTTCCGGAAGGAGATGGTGTTTACCAACAGGATAATGCACCGTGTCATAAGGGTCGAATCGCCAGGGAAGTGGTTCGAGGAACATTTCAGTGACTTCCAAGTCATGTCTTGGCCTCCACTTTCACCTGGCACTAATCTAATAGAGCATTTGTGGTCTCACCTGGAAAACCAGTGCTGCCACACTATCCCTGCGCAATGTGCGGGAATTGCAGGATCAGTTGGTGAGCGCTTGCTACCAGATACCTCAGACCGCCGGATGTTGGCAGTTTTGAGGGCTAAAGGTGGTCTACATGCTATTAAAATGGTGCTCATAAAGTAATGGCTCTTCAGTCTATTTTTGAGAATGTGACAATTATTACTGAAAAGTCTGCATTCAGATTATATTGAGATGTAAAAATTTCTGTAAAATTAAGTCATAAAAGAATCGTTGCAATAAAGAGCTTTTTATTAGTTTGCAAAACTGCAGTTATGATTTTAATATCTTCTTTGAATTAATAATTCAATTATAATCTGATTTACACAAAATTCTTATGAGCTGAAATGCAATAGGAAGCTAAGCACAGAGGCAAGAACTTAGAGCATTACGTCATCAATGCGAAATATCGCAAACTTAGAATAAACTTCGATTTCTTTCCAATACGAACCAAGATTAAATCAAATCAACACATTTGAAAGAGGATTTAGAATTTTTAAAATTTGCCAACTGACTAGATGAAGGACTAAGGTCCCCGTGACGTCATTCATAGTACATTTAACATAAAATGAAAATCGTGATAAGATATTGCTACTTTCTACCGATTCGTTGATTTTGAGTAATTGGTTACAACACTTGACGAAGAATGAAAGCACAATTTATTTGCCAGTAAGCACTATTACATAGGACAGCTACAAAGACACGTTTATACACGGCGCAAAGCTACGACAAACATGCTAAAAAAATCACGACAAACACAGCTTCAGGCGAGAATGGTGAAAACAGCTTCACGGCAACTCACTAAAATACAGCTCCCTACTCCGCTGATCGCTCTTAAATTAATCTCTTTAACTCAAGACACTATTGTCTCCCAGGACAGGTGGGTTATATATTAGCATTAAGTAA
The DNA here is from genome assembly GCA_000611955.2 of Stegodyphus mimosarum. Lineage (NCBI taxonomy): Eukaryota > Metazoa > Arthropoda > Arachnida > Araneae > Eresidae > Stegodyphus > Stegodyphus mimosarum. Next base: position 20,751 of record KK116370.1, read on the forward strand.
ATGGGTATCTCGGTAATTTGGCGATACCTCGCCAAGCTGCAATGTTTTGGCGACTTATTTTATCACCAACATTGGCGAGAAATTGCCAAAAGTCGTCGAACTTGGCGATCATTTGGCGACATTTGGGTCTGGTCCCTGTACCACCATAAGAAGTATTGTAACTGAATAAATGCAATTTATCATTGTAATTAGTTGTAACCGTAATTCAAGTCATTCAAGTAATTTCAAGAAGCAGAGAGTACCAGAAATATCTCGGCGGTCGGCTAAAAACTATATAAAGCCGATGAGAGCATCTGCTCTCAGTTGTTGTTAGCAGTTAGCTCAGTGTGAGTATAGCTTTGCTCTTTAGCCACGTTTTACATTCCATTATCTTTAACATTCATAGTAATTTGAAGTGTAACTACTGATTGCACTGTTTGATAGTGTGAGGAGCTATATTACTACTTTTGTGGAAAGTTCCAGATCTCTGAAGTGTTTATTTTAATAAAATCAATTTTTCAAGCTATCATCAGTGTTGTGTACATTCAATCTATTGCGAATCCATGCGGTTATATAGATATACTCTATTTTCGATTTAGATAATTTTTAACATGTTTTTATACACTCATGTCCATAAATTAAGGATAATTCGGAGTCACGCGGAAATCGAACTCTAAAATAAATATATCACCTGTAAAATCACTACACACATCTTCAAGAATCATATGCAAATTTCAGGAAGTCACCAGATGACACCGATGGTACGTCACAATGACGAGAGTGTAAGAGAGTGATATATAAGGAATACAGGCAAAGGACTAAAATTGTTCGCTGGCGCTTTATAAGCATTTCAGTGCAATAACCGAATAGTTATGACACAAAGGACGCTTTTGGATAATTTTTTACGTGGTAGAATTATCGGCCGTCTGGAATGTGGGCGTACCCAACTAGAATTTGTAATGAATTTGTAAAGACGAACTTGGAATTGCCTAGAGTGTCATCTCCAGGCTTTGGCAACAATTCCAAGATGATGGTAATGTGAGTAGACGTTAGAGCACAGGTCACCCCAAAGTTAAAACGCCGGACGAGGACCGGTATTTGGCAGTTACTGCCAAAAGAAACAGGCGGAGCACAGCCTCAGACCTGTCTCGTCAGCTCTCTTCAGCCACTGGTACGACAATTTCAAGGCAGACCGTGTACAGACGCTTAGGGCAGATTGGTCTATATGCTCGTAGACCTGTCAGATACGTTCCACTTACTGCAACTCACTGTCGCCAGGGGTTAGCCTGGAGTAGAGAGCATGCATTGTGGACACCGCAACAGTGGGCTTGTGTGATGCTTTCCGACGAGTCCAGGTTTAACTTGCAGTCTGATTCTCGCCGGACTTTCATATAGAGAGCTCCAGGTACCCGTTACCACCAAGAAAACATCATTGAACGACACCGTTACGGTGGTGCAGGAGTGCTCGTTTCGGGTGGAATTATTCTGGGTTCCAGAACTGACCTGCATGTTCAAACTGGAACCATGACAAGCCAAATCTATCGGGACATCATTCTGTAACAACATGTACGTTTGTTTCGGGGTGCCATGGGTGCACAATTTGTGTTTATGGATGACAACATCGTGAAAACATCGTAAACAAATGCTTTCAATCGGAGGATATCACCCGTATGGGCTGGCCAGCATTCTCACCGGACTTGAATCCAGTAGAGCACGTGTGGGACATGCTTGGCCGACGAGTTGCAGCCCGTCAACCTCCTTCTACATGTCTACCGGAACTTCGGAGAGCATTGCTTTTTGAGTGGTGTAATATCCCCCAAGATCAGATCGATAATTTGATACTCAGCATCCGTAGGCGTTGTACTGACTGTATTGCATCGTCTGGTAGACATACAATGTATTAACAACCATACCAACCATGTAATATCGGTTTTTTGTAAATATGTTTTTTTTTGTAATTTGCTCCAGGGAGAAAAAATCGCTAATTTTTTTATAATATTAAACTTATAGCATCTTTTGTTGCTCTTTACCTTTTGTTTAATAAATAAGCTTTACAAATAAGTCAGATTTGTTTTGCTTCTAACTCTTCCTTTGCCTGATTTTGCATTATCCTTAATTTATGGACATGAGTGTAAATTAAACAGCAAAAAGATATAGAAATGTTGATAAATACCAAGATGTGAATAAAAGTAGTTTTTATATTCATAATCTAAAACTGAATAATTAACAGGTAGATAAAGGGCTGACAGCAATTCCTCCTTGAAGTTATAAACTTTTCCACAGGTTTGAATCTCCCTCCCCGTTTGAGAACCCCTATGTCTATGGTATGCTGTTACAAATATGATCAAGCATAACTTTGCATTATAATATGAAACAGGAAGCTTTCAATATAAATCACAGAAAATCTACAAGGATATTTAACCAAATATATAAAAATGACGATACAATAATTATGACTGTAAATGGGAATCATGATTGTAGTCTAAAAGAAGACGACGAGCGGATCAAATCAAACTGGAAAAACGAGATATAAAGTTAATTTATAAAACTCAGAACTTTGAAACATTTTAAGGCGTGGTCAAACTCGAAACTATTTTGTGTTAGTATAAAGTAATTATGCATGAAACAAAGAAGTTAGCAAAAATTAAAATAAACTGGGATTACTGACACAAGCACAAAACCAAAACATGCATCTAGAGTTACTTCTTGAGTCATATATCATTACTTCTACTCAAATTAAGATATATTAGGGAATTCAACTTGATTTTAAGAAATAGAATTATCATTATATATAACACTAGCCGCTGCGCGGCCAGCCTTCGTCTGGCTTTTAAGTGTACCAGAAAAATGCCTAAAGAGAACACCAAACATTAAATTTGAAAACTGCACAGAATTTTACTCTGCAGAACAATTTTATCGAAAAAGAAACAAACAACAACGGAAGAAAAATTCAGTTAAAAATGCATTACATATAAAAAGCATACAACGAAATAAGCAATATCCTTTAATACAAATATTAATTATCCTAATAAATAAATTAACCAACTTCCCTTGAAAAATCTTAAGAACAAC
>KK116370.1:24079-48517 GCA_000611955.2 Stegodyphus mimosarum
CCGAAATTTTTAAAAGAATGAAACTATTCAAAATGATGCAATTTTATCAAAAATCTATCAACAACAATAAGAAAGGAAAATTGTTGCCAAAACTACATTTTAAAATGTCTGAGATGTGAGAAGTGTATTCGGAAGCTTCATTTAAAAAATTTAAAAAAATACAAAATATTATTATTTTTCCAAAATTCTTTTTTAAAAGGAGTCGAAAGGGTTAAAGTTCAACGTGTCCAAAAATCAAAGGAAAATAAACAGCACATTTTTTAAAATAAGTTTTTTTAAAAAAAAAATCCGCTGAAAAGGTGTTAAGCTCACCTTCCTAAATAAATTCGTATTTAATCGATTTATTGAAATACGAAATTTATTTTAAGTTCGTAAAATAGCTAAGTGTCTACGCTTCCCGACGATGTAAAAATGAAATGTATAGAAATATGAAATGAAGCCCATTATGTCTCAAAATGACGCGATTTGGTCACAAAACATAAAAAAAAATTCTAATTCAAATTTCGAAAAAATCGCTTCGAGGTGCACTGGCTCTTGTGTAGATACACCTATGTACCAAATTTCGTGGCCCTAGGTCTATTAGCTTACTCGCAACACGAACGAAAGACACGCACGCACGCACGCACGCGCACACGCACGCACGCACGCACGCACGCGCACACGCACACACACACACACACACACACACACACACACACACAGACTCTTTGTTTTATTATATGTAGAGATTACTTCGGCAACTGCTACAGAATTTTACGAACATCTGAAATAGATCACCGGTACTTATAATTTACTGTTAGAATAATGAAAATCATTCTGAATTGAATATTAAAATCCCTTGTTACACTGTAGCAATTCTGGCTAACTTCTATCCACCCTGTTGCTCTTCATCTTGTGGGTAAACCCGAATGATATACGTAGAAAAATGTTTTCATGGATGTAAAATTATACCTGATAGATATTTTCAATGAGAAATGTGCAATACGTTCGCGAATCTAATTCTTAAGCTGCTTTTTTTGCAAACATATCTCTAAGCATTTCAAGCACCTCCTTAACAAAATAGTCTCTTGTAATTCAGATATTTTTAAGCAATATTTTTAAATATTTGATACTGGACTACTTGCCACGGAAAGCCGTCTTGGAAGGTATCTCAGTCTCTGGATAAAACGTCTTGTAATTCTTAGACATAAAGAGGTTTTTGATAATAAATATCACAACTCAAAAATCTAATAAATACAGTACTAAGCTTCAAAGATTAAAAAAATAGTTTTCAGTCAAACGTTCTGCTTGATGTTAGAAGAAAATCCGAACGTCATTTATTTTCGAGTATTGTGACTAAAGAAGTTTGCTGTTTAAGAATGAGAATATTATTGATCTAACATAAAATACTGAATACTGATGTAAACAAGCGTGATAGGCTTAGGACAACAGATAAAATATATTGATTTAGCAGAACGCCACAAATATGTTAAGCAACATACGTGTTTAAAATTTCCTAGAGGGTTATTATTACTAAGTTTCAGAATAAAATTATATATAATAAGAGTATATTGTGAATCATACTGGAAATCTGCAGCTTGATACTAAGAATAAAATATACAGAGGTAATAGACAGGGAGAAATTTCAGATATTTTTCTTCAAATAAAACAACAATTCTCAAGAGAAAAGGCCCTCTGAAACCATAAACATAACACATGATTATTGCTCAGAAAGTATTAGGGGTTTTTGTTTCGAAATGTTGCAGATAACTTTATTTGACACTTTAAGGCTCAGAACAAATTTTATTGGCTTCAAAGTGAAGTCAAAAGTCTATAAGGTTTATTTTTACGACATAGAACCCGATCCTATTTTTGTATCTCTCTCAAATTCTATCTGATTTTTGCCTGAAACATCTTTTATTGGGTTTAAAAGTTTGTATGACAAGAAGGCCTTTCACATCAGAATGTGATATGGAAATGCTTTTTCATTTTACGTGTTAAAATTTTTCCCATGATGTTTCTTGTATTATTATTTCTTGGTTTTGATTTGTCAAAAACTGAAAGATGTAATTCATAATTTAATTAAATAATTGGTATCTAAGTTTTGAATATCTAATTTTACATTCACGATATTTGAAGTTTTTAATATTTCTTTTCCGATAGAATACTTTCTTATATCATCAAATATTGAAAAAAAAACGAAATGAACTCTAACGAGTAAAATTTTGAAATGAACATGACAGAAGTATAATGTCATAGCAAGGAATTGTTTCTAAACTATAGAAAATATAGCCAGTGGTGTTAAATATACGTATGGTAATATATTAAATCAGTTTAATTTTGTGATAGTTGTAACCAAAGCGCACTATAGCTCATACCTCTGCTTTTGTCAGCGTAGATTTCTAGAAACGTCGATTTGTCAAAGTGAATATATACCCTACTTTCTGAGTTTTTGCATACAATTAAACAACAATTATTTCATCACCTCTTCTAATTTAATTAATTTTATATTAGCTCAGTAAATTTTGATCTAGTATTTAGATCATTATGTAAGTAAGACAGCTATTGAATTGTCTGTAAAACCGCCTTTTCGCTATATACGCGCATTCCATGATTGATACAGAAAGGGGAAGTAATATTGCTTAAAGATGCTACAGACATGAATTCGAAAGACTGACATATTTTGTGGCATCTAAGCGACAAAACTTTATATAAAAATCACGTGATTCGATCATATGCATGATGGAAATGAGTGTTCAGCATACGGTGTTTTTGCCAAGCATGCAAATAAACAACGTTAAGCCTAGAAACATTCGATTTTAGTTATTCGCAAAACGATATTTCTTCCTCGAATGCGCTTACTAATGATGCTACTTGTGCTTGACAGTGGTAATTGACGAAAGTTGTAGCGTGTTTCTTAAAGTGCAAAGCTAAATAGTTCAAAATCTAATAATGTGAAGCGAATTATTGCTATGTCTAAAGTAATTACATAGAATTGAAAAGGTTTAAACAAATTTTTATTTAAACAGAACTTAAAAAATAAGGGCTTGTTCTTGTGTTAATAGAATTAATCCCAATCTGTAGCGATGCATTTAAAGAAATAGTGAATTTCAGATTTAAAATGCAGAGTAGTAGTCAGCTTAAAGTAAGCTGGCTCAAAAATTCTAATTGGTGTAATGATTTTAAATGTCGGCAACAATAATGGAAAGCCAAATGGTTACGATCTTATCAGAACTGGCAGTAACTAGGTAACATGTCCGCGAGAGGTAGAAGCATGATCTATCTTAACTTCCAAAAAACCTCAGCTTAAATACTCTCAACCCTAATTACATTCTGGTGAGAAAACGGAATAGAGAAATTATAGTGACGGCTGAAATTATAACGTGACCGGATAATTTAAACAATAATTTTAAAAAGTAATTTTAATAATGACCCACAAGAATCACTTCTGTAATAGATGCTGTACAATCTAATACTCCTACTTTGACACCAACAAAGGTGACCACAGTCATAACTTTTCCTGAAAAATTCTTCCGTTCAGTGTTTAGTCATCTTGATAGGTAGTAACTGATATCAAATAGACCCCTCCAAGAGAAAGGCTAGCAGACCAGATAGCATTTACTTCACTTAAAAAAATATATACATTTACAGTTACACTGCGTACTCCATATGTAGAATATTTCACATCCTACATATATAACTGCATAACATGAAAATCCGTGATTCTAACCATGATACGTTAAGTCCAGATTAATCATTAAGTTTATAGTATGTCCAAACAAATAATGCATCGGTCGATGATATAGATATCCACGATAATCATCATGCAAAAATCATATTCATAAGTCTTGCAAAACCATTGTATCATAGCTCTATTTAAGGTTGCCCATTATATTGTATTGTGCTTGTTAACTGAGGCATATTGTGTAAGGATCTTAAGCTTGACTAACGTTTATTTTATTTTAAAACTTTATTATCATCTCTTATTTTCCACTTCCGGCCAACTATGTTTACAAATAGTACTTGCTAACGCTTAAGTATTTAAGTTGTGGCTTTTTGCCAAGAGCGTAGAAGAAGGAGAGATAGTGAGCCATCTTGCCACGAGTCTTCACGCGAGCTTGCCATCAGTTACTGTCCGCCTTTAAGGCCAGAGGTTTTAGTCCTCTTGAAAACTGAAGACGTATTGTAGTTTTCCGCAGTTTTGCGTACTACAGGGGTAGTAATTTAAAAGGCCAGTCTTAGTGTTAGTCATCTCTGTAAAATATTAAAAGTTAGCTTTTATTTAGATTTTATTTAGTTCGTAGTCTTATATTTTTACGTTCAGACCACTAGTGGTTGGTCTTTGTATCTGGAGTGCGGGAGAGACTGTGAAACGAGAAAAAAAATAAAGGATAATTTTAACCCTTCTCATCTTGTCGTCTTTACTTTTTTATAGGACATAGTTTGCAGTCAACTCACTGTTCAGTCCGGAGACGTTATGTTCGCGAAACAGATGAAAAGAAATACCAGTCCTGATAGTGGCGTCCGAAGGAGAAGACCCATGGCTGACTTTCAAGAGGAAGTTGATGAACCCGTGGTATCCGCCGTAATAAAATATAGCGGAACGGGCAACAGAAACATATTTAAATTATTCGTAGTTATGTTACAAAGTTTCATAAAAGCTGGGATAACTATGTCAATGAATTAGCTTTCGCCCTTAGGACCGGCAAACACGACACGACAGGAAAAACTCCTGATAAGTTATTCTTAGGCAGGAAGATTATAACCCCACTGGACAAATTATTTTATGTTAAAAAAAGCCCCTGAATTTCAAATGGCGGATATGCAAAAGTTAATTAAGGAGGCTAAGGAAAACACTTAAGTATCACAGAGAAAACAAAAGATTTACTATGATATAAAAAGACGGGAAGTAACCTATGAAATACTTAAGCTAAAACATTAACTTTCTTCAGCGGCGGAAGACTATGTAGCAAAATTTTGCCCACGGTTTAAAGGGCCATACAGTATAGAAAAAGTAACCCACGCTGTAGTAGTCTTAAAAAGCCAAGAATGGTGAAACATTTAAGGCAAATATAGACCAAATGAAGCCATTTTACAATCGAGATAAAATGAAAATCTTTGAAGGTCTTTTGCAGGATCCGGCACGGCAGGCACCATCTCAAGACATGGCACAACAACAACGACCGCCAGAGTCAGCCACAAGTAAAGATATGAACAAGGGAAGAAAAGCTCCCCGATAGAAGACCGGAGGTAACAAGAAAAGGAAGATATTCCCCAGACCAGAAAAGAGAGGGCATGAGCGGTTCCAACAGGAGGAAGACGGAAATTCTAACAGTACGAAGAAGGTGAGAAGAAATGGCTGCAGCCATAGCACCTGTGAGAAAAGAAATAGCGAAGCATCAGAAAGGGTCCTACTCAGCAAGTGTCAACAAATTGACCCGGGAAAGCCAGCTGCAGACTCAAGGCAACAACAATATTCGAACAGCGAACAGCCAGAACTCGGCAACAACCGACTAGAAATGTCCCTACGCCTTCAAGGATAACGCCCACCAAGCGACCTTTACAACAATCAGAAGATAAGAAGAAGGTCTTCAAGGGTCAAGGGACACGTACCAAAAGAAAATTGCAGGACAAGGACCGTGATGTTTAGCCCCGAGCCAGACGTCGATTGAACCAAACTGCTGTTTTCGCAACGTTTCAAGATTGGGAGACAAGACGCATGGCTGAATATCACAAAGATAAGTAAAACTTTATGTTACTTTGAATCTTTAAGTTAATGTTTAGCTCTTACTGCAAGTGGTAGAATTTAATAAGAAGTTTTACCTCATGTGAGCTCTACCTTTATCGCCAGACGAGAAATGAGTTTTACCTATTTGTTACGATGTTTTTCAACTACTCGCGAATAATCTAAAATTATTGTATAATAGTAAAGTGCAAATACTCGAGTATTGTAAACGATTTTGTAACTGTATAAGAAAAGTACTTTAAGAACATTTTAAAAATATTGCAGAAAGCTTTATTTAAAAGATTCTGTTAAGAAAAGACATTTTAGTCTGAAGGCCTTAAGAAATGTAGTTGTTAAATGTAAAAGAAACAGCACTTGCTTTCAGTAGGAGAAAGTTAACTGTATGTTTTCAAATGTATAGAATTAATGGCATGTTAATGTGTTATTATATACATGGAACTGTTCCGTTAAAATTTAAGAAGTACTGTGAGATATTAAAAATGGAAATATTGTATAAAAGCCAAATTTCAAAACTTAATGGTATGACTGAATAAAAAGCAAAGCGTTACGCATTGTGAATATGTGTTGATGAAGGTAGTTAGGCTCTCTGACGCTGCACTGCAGAATTAGCCGCTTATTATAGAATAGTACCTCAGGGTTTAGAGATGAATGTAAGGTGTGTTCTGAGGTCTTGTTATGTTGAATTTTAAGACGTTAGTGTTTTGATTGCAAGCGGTAGTGTTGAACACTTGTACATAGACACGCCCGTGGTTAGTGTTTCTCTCTTTGCAACACATGTCAGAGAGCACGGGGAGATAATTAAATTTTGGTATGAATGATATAAGAATTGAGGTTTATAAGAAAAAAATATACGTGTTCATGTTACGTGGCATTTAAATTGTTTGACAAATTGATTAAACTAGTTTTCTTTCCAGATCTCTGGAAGGGACCGATAAGAGACACGAAGATCCTGTTTTTTGGTACTAAAACAGATGAAGAATAATTGTCCCCGGAGAAAATGTTGCAAAACTGCTTTTTACATAATTTTTAAGTTGGATAGTTTTATTGAGGAGTTTTTGGAAAAGATTGGCCTCGTGTTAGACTCACAATTTACAATTAAATGTTTTCAACAAGGTCGTTTAGACCTTAGTTTCAAACTTATTAACTCTGGCTGGAAGTATGTAAGGAACTTGAGTTTGACTAACGTTTATTTTATTTTAAAACTTTACCATAATCTCTTATTTTCCACTTCCGTCCAGAATTAACGCGTGAATATGTTTATGCAAATTGTACTTGCTAGCGCTTAAGTACTTTATTATGTTATTATTATTTAGTTATGGCTTTTTGCCAAGAGCGTAGTAGAAGGAGAGATCGAGCCATTTTGCCACGAATCTTCACGCGAGCTTGCCATTAGTTACTGTCCGCCTTTAAAGCCAGAGGTTTTAGTCCTCTTGAAAACTAAAGACGTATTGTAGTTTTTCGCAGTTTTGCGTAGTACAGACGTAGTAATTTAAAAGGCCAGTTTTAGTGTTAGTCATCTGTGTAAAATATTAAAAGTTAGCTTTTTTTACATTTTACTTAGTTAGTAGTCTTACATTACATTAACATTTCCTAGTCTTAAGTTATTAAGTTAAAATACAATCACATAGTTTTAGTGCTTTAAATATCACTTAGAAATATGGAGCCATGTATTACAGCTTAAAAACTCTGAAAATGTTTGAACAATCTGTCTCAGTGGTGGAGTACTGAGACTGCTATATTATACTAATATTCGTAGCAGCATTTTGATTTTCCTAGCAATAGGAGAACAGTTAATGAACTAAATCTGCTCTAATTTATATTGTTTACCTCATTGAAAATTAATTAGTTGACATTCTTTAGGCTGCATGAGATTTGCAAAGGTAAATGCATTGGTTTTCTTTTTAAAAATAGTATTTGCTTTTTTAAACCTTTGATAGCTGTGTACGTAACTTCTATTTATTTAAATTAAATTTTGATTACACATTTTTATATTTACGAAACAAATTTTTTATTTTAAAAATATTCATAATTAAACTACAAAACGCAGTTATTAAGAGCAGGTTAGAAGTATTCCTTTTAATATGCTTTCTAGGTTTTCAAAAAAAAAGTATAGTAGAAAAGGAGAAAAGTTATTTATGTATTTTTAATTAATTTTCCTATTTCGTCTGAAGAATATTTTAAATTGTTTCTTTTGTTTACACTTGCATTACTGTTGATCCGTTTATGAAGGAAAAGTTTTAATAAAAGGAATTTCCTGATCTTGAGTGCAATTTCAATCAAATACCTTCCATTGTTTTCCCTATAATTGTCTACAGCACAAACACAAGCATCTCTAATTTCAAGCCACATGTGCTCATTTTGTGAATTAAGCTTTGTACAGGTTTTTTTTATTAAACGGGTATTTAAAAAGAATTTCTCTAGTTGAAGAGTTCGAATAAGGATTTAGTTTCCTTTAAATTTGAAATCCATTTTTAATCAAAGAAGTTTTACTTTTTTCTTCTTTCCTATTTAGTTATTTCAGCTTCAGAACTTCATGAAGTCATTATAAATAGCGTCCATGTTCAAGTTCTTAGCTTTTGTTTTTAAATGGGAAAATTGGCTGATTTGCTTATTTTTGGCTAAGCGTTTTCAAGTAACGTGATTTTTAAATAATGATTCTCATACTTATTGTTTTGAAAATTTTTATTAAATATATGTTAAGTACCGAAGCAAAATAAGCCACGAAATGATACGTTTTTATGCAGCTATTCTGTGTTTAGTTTATGTGAAATAAATGAATCTACGATGATTCTCCTTTAGTAGGTATCTGTTTTCAGACTACAGAAGTTAAAAGTGCCAATTATTATCTTCAATATATTCTTACGTGCGTACGGGTTCGTAATATATTGAATGCACAAGTCGTAAAAAGTTAACAAAAATTTATTCTTTCCACAATAAATAAATTAAAATGCTGAAATATTTCTTCACAAATCTTAGCACAATATCACAATATCTCAAACGTTTAGCAAAAACTCAGTTCAAAACAGATAAAATAGTTCTATCTCACAGCGAAATCACTACAATCAATACAGCATTAAGTAAACAAACAGCAGTTCGCTTTTTACAGCTACAAGTATAACAGCAACAACAACAACTAACTCACTAACTGAGTGAGATGAGGTGTTTCACCTCGGCTTTTATAAGCTTTTTAATTATCAGTAGAACAATCACGATGTTTCTAGATTTTTCTGGATGGCAACAGTAATTACGAGATATTTATTTATTAAGCATTAAATGCACGCGCTCTTTTATTTTTATTGTTTTTTTTTTTTTCGACGTAGCTTTCTCTTCAAAAATCGTCTGCGTTGCTAAGGCAACATGAAGCAAATCTAATTACAATTCTAAATAAATAGCCAAATAAATGTGAAATTCGTAACATTGCCCCCTTCCCAAGGACTGCACGTCCCGGGCAGTACAATCCCTGGACAGGAAGCCAAACTTACAACTAAAGCATCAGTGCTATAATAAACATTACTTTATAATAACAAAATAAACAATAATTAAAATAAGTGACTTTCAGCAAATTAAATTCTATCCAACGCGAAATACAATTCAAATACTAAGTACAAATACTATCAAATACAAATGCTATTAAATACAAATACTTATCAAATACTAATACTTAACAAATACAAATCAAATACTAAATACAAATAGGACCATGGTCTTATACTATGTACATTATTATTTACAACTATATACACTACGTACTATGGCCATAGTAATGAACTAACCTGTCGTAATGAACGACTTTAGGTTTAGAGTTCGATGACTTACGGATCCGAACCACGACGTCGTTCAGCCTGTTTAGGACTGTGTAAGGACCATCCCAAGGTGATTGTAGTTTCGGAGAAAGTCCTTTTCGACGAGTCGGATTCCATAACCACACCTTGTCTCCTTCGTTGAAACGATGTCCAGTAGCTCTCGTGTCGTAGCGGGTCTTCATCTTCTCCGTCGCCAAGTTGACTCGCTCTCGTGCAAAGTTGTGCATCACTTCAAACCGGGCCTGGAGGTCTTGAATGTATTCCTCAGGCGATGAAGGCGCATCTGGAGGGCGACCAAACAAAAGATCACATGGCAGACGAAGGTCACGACCGAAGAGCATCTGAGATGGGGAATAGCCGGTAGTCTCGTGGACAGCACTGCGGTAAGCCAGTAAAAATAGTGGCAACTTCTTGTCCCAGTCCTGTTGGTTTCTGGAAACCACTAATGAGAGGTTATTGAGGATGGTTCGATTAAACCTCTCTACCATACCGTCCGACTGGGGATGTAAAGGCGTCGTTTGGGTTTTGTCAATGCCGAGTAGCTTGCAGAGTTCCTTGACTACAGCCGAGGTAAAATTCCTTCCCTGATCGGAATGTAACTGAAGAGGCACTCCGAATCTGGAAATCCAGTGCTGTATCATCATCTCTGCTACTGTGACAGCCTCTTGATCAGGAATAGGATACGCTTCAGGCCACTTGGTGAAGTAATCAATGGCAACGAGGATGTATTTGTTGCCATCAGCAGTTCGTGGCAGAGGTCCTAAGATGTCAAAGGCGATACGTTCAAAAGGTGCTCCTACATTGTAACGTTGCAGCTTCCCCCGGCTGCGTTTCTTCGGTCCTTTCCGACTTACACAGGCATCGCAAGTTCGGCACCACTTTTGCACGTCATCCTTTGCATTATTCCAGTAGAAACGCTCCCGAACTCTCTGCAAGGTCTTCATTATTCCGAAGTGACCTCCTGCAGGGCTGCTATGTAGTTCTTTAAGGACGTCCGGGATTCGGGATCTTGGGAGTACCAGCTGCCATCGGAAAGTTTTTCCATCATCCGATTCGAATTTTCGGTACAAGACGCCGTTTCGAATATGGAGTGAGTCCCAGAGAGCCCAATATTGTTTTGTAGTGGGACTATAGCTCGAAATATCCTGCCAAGTAGGTTTTCTGTTTGAGGTCTCCATTAACTCAATTATGGGTTTAATATCACGGTCTTGTAGCTGGTCTTTCCTGATTTCCTTGTCAGTCCATGGATCTGGATCAGCCAATGTTGATGCTGTAATTTGCCGTGCGACTGGATTAACCAGTTGGTATTTAGCTTCGACCCTGGAACAATATCGGCAGTTTTCTGGGCAAGGTCTTCTAGACAAGGCGTCAGCGTTTCCGTGCGACTGTCCCTTGCGATGACGGATAGTGATGTCATATTCCTGGAGTCTCTGTATCCACCTGGCTATCTGACCCTCAGGATTCTTGAAATTTAAAAGCCAGGCCAATGATGCATGATCTGTGCGGAGCAGGAATTTTCTGCCGTATAGATAATGATGGAAATGTTCTACGGCTTTGACTATGGCGAGCAACTCTTTCCTGGTGACACAGTAATTCCTCTCCGGTTTAGATAGGCACTTGCTCCAGTAAGCTACTACACGTTCTTGGCCCTCTATTTCTTGGGACAGAACAGCGCCGACACTTTCATTACTCGCATCCGTGTCGAGAATAAATGGTCTGTCGAGCTGAGGATACGTCAGGATTGGAGCAGATGTTAAGGCTTCCTTCAGGTTCTTAAATGCATTCTCACATTCTTTTGTCCACACGAACTTTTGCTTGCTCTCTGTCAGCTTGTGAAGGGGTCTTGCGATGGAAGAAAAATCCTTCACGAATCTCCTATAGTAGGTGCAAAGTCCTAGAAAGCTTCTCAGCTGGTGGACATTTTCGGGACGTCTCCAGTCTTTAACTGCTGACACTTTTTCAGAATCCGTGCGCACACCTTCAGCAGAGATGACATGTCCGAGATAAGTGACTTCCTGTCTGAATAATTTGCATTTAGCGGGACTCAACTTCAGATTGGCTTCTTTCAGTTTCTGAAGCACCTTTCTAAGATTTTCCAAATGTTCTTCGAAACTATTCCCGACGATGATGATGTCATCCAGGTATATCAGACAGGCTTCGTATGAAAGACCTTTTAAAACAGTCTCCATTAGACGTTCGAATGTAGCCGGCGCATTACATAGCCCAAACGGCATCACCTTGAACTGCCAAAGTCCTTGTCCTGTAGTAAATGCCGTCTTTTCTCGGTCATCAGGATGTATTTCTACCTGCCAATATCCACTCTTTAAATCAAGTGTCGAGAACCACTTGCTTCCAGAAAGAGTGTCCAGAATGTCATCAATTCTAGGAAGAGGGTAACTGTCTTTCTTCGTAACCTCGTTCAACCGGCGATAATCAACGCAAAATCTGGTTGATCCGTCTTTCTTCCTCACCAGGACGATGGGAGATGCCCAGGGACTTGCTGAAGGCTCGATGACATTGCTTTCTTGCATGTCCTTTAAAAGTGCTCGTACCTCTTCCTGTTTCGCAATCGGCAGACGTCTTGGATGTTGCTTGATTGGTGGATGGTCACCAGTATCGATTCTATGTTGAGTCAAACTGGTTCGACCAACGTCAGAAGACGAACGGGAGAAAACATCTTGAAGATCTTTAATAACACGCTCGGCAGCATTCTTTTCTTCATCGTTTAATTGCGCATTCTGCAGTAACTCCGATATAATGTTGTCGGAAGACACGGGTTTTGAGATGTTACTTTTTCTTTCAAGGCTGGTTACTGGAGTACATTCTGCAACCACTTCACCTTTCTTAATAACTCTCGCCTTATGAGTTACATTGGCAACTCTCACCGGGATAACGGTCCCCGATAGGTCGACGAGTGCTGAGGCTATTAATACTCCTTTAGGGCTATTACAATTCTTGAGATATTCCATCACGCCGTAGCGGAACTTTCTGTTTTCGGCTATGGATCCAGGAAGTAACAATTCTGTTCTTGCCGGTATTCTGTGTCCACATATGCTATAAATTCCCATCAATTGCGAAGAAAAATAACCTCTACGAATACATTCTTTGATTAAGCTTGAATATTTATTATAGAAAAAGAATACTTCCATTTTATCTTTGAGGTTCTCTAAATTCTTTAAACACATTTTGTAACAACTTTGTAGTAAACTGGCATTTGAATTATTATAATATTTCAAAAGCAATGCTTAAAACTCTGCCTAAACTCTTACAACTTTGTTTTTCAACAATTTAATTGAGAACCGTCCCAACTTGCTGCAATAAAAAGATAAATACACAGTAATCGAAATCTGCATAAATCACCTGTCACATAAATATCATCAAGTCGTTTATTTTATCGATTCTTTTCTATCGATCAAACCGAAATGCTCCTGCTCAGCATATTATATTGTTTAGTCAGATGGAATACTTCTTTTCGAGAACATCACCAGAAAACTCGTTAACATCAAAGTCGTTTCTCCTTAATGCTTCACACTATAATATCCTTAACCTTAAAACTGCATAAGCTAGCGATTTTTGAATATGTTTCACGCAGAGTTGGGCTTTGCTCAATTTATATGCGCCCTACGAAAAGAAAGGGTGAAAAAAACTTCAATCCATTCTTTTGACTTAAATTTAAAGTGGTACGTTTTTTCATTTCAAAAGTGATTCCATTTTGAAAGTGGAAACGTAAAACCTTCTGCAAATTAATGGGAAAGTTCAAAATGGCTCACAGGTGCAGCAGTAATTAGGTTAGAATCTTATCTTTAATGCAAAAGAATTACAAATTATAAAAATTTCTTATTTAAATATATCCGTAGATATTAGGCAATAGATTAAATGATTCCACATGGTTAATGAGGCAGATGAAAACGATTGGTGATATGCTGAAAAGTTATTCTACCCCCGTGTTACAATTAAGCAGTTTTTTTTCAGTGAATGAATGTGAAAAATTACGTAATTTTGGTTTTTGAAAATATAGATAATAAGGTACAGAAGCGTTTTTCAACGAGATATTAATTTTCTGTTAAATTATTCTAAATGTCTTTCTGAATAATATTTAAGAACATCATGCTTGAATTAGAACTTCCATTTGTGTTTGATTTATTAATCACATTCCAGTTATATTGTAATAGAAACTGAAGAACGGATCTAATTATTTTAAACACATTCTACGCTTCATTATCGTTTGGAATTTTCCGCTATTATTACTGAAAAATAAGAGCAAAAAAATCATTTTTGAGGACTTCATCGGGCAGTTTTTCATTTCGTGCCTTAGATGCTGGATTCTTTTGGGCATCCTTTGAAATGTACAAATTTCATAATTTTATAAATTCGTATAAAAATAATTAAATTTGAAGACAAACTGATTGATTTCTCCTTTCCCTTCAGTATTCATACAGATATTAGAAAAATAATTCTGTAATACAGCCGCTATATAAAGCCAGTGGTTTAGAATACCCGCCACGAAGGCATTCTTTCATTAGGCAGATAGCTTTCGCAAGCTTTGCCACGTTCAAGTAAATGAACAAAAAGAAACATATCCCAAGAAACAGAAAGAACTGAATCCGGAAAAGGCAAATGCCGTTTATTTTTATGCTTTTTGCTATTATATAGTCTTATTTAGCTGTACATTTTTAAAATAAGCGTGAAAAATATTTTCCAATGTAATATTGAACTTTTCGCATAACGTCAAGATTCCAAAGAATTACACACAGTACTACATTTTAAAAAGAAACTTACTAAAAGTACTTTTTAATAAAACTGCTTGCATTCAATATATTGGAATATACTCTAAAACGAATTGATTTTAATTTTTGGCGTCTATGCTCATAAATAAAAGTAACTGCGAAAATGATTTAAATGCTAGTGATTTTGCAAAATAAAAAAATAACAACTTCCTTTTATAACAATTTATTTAATACTTTTAAGGAGATTGTCAAAGGAATTTAAATTGTCCAGTACTATTATTATAACCATAGCCTAAAGCAAACACGTATTATACTTCGAAATCATGCAGCGCAGATAAATACTAATGTGGCAGCAAGTATATAATGAGATATTTTCATCATCTAAATAAATGTCGTAGTAGCCATCATTATCGGCAAAGGGATTTATGAGATGTGACGCGGTTCATTTGATTAAAGCAACGCACTTAGGGCTATTTGCTTAGTATTGAAAGCACTGTTTTGGGAAAGGACATTCTAAGAAAGTGGCTTGAATTTATATTACCCATATTCTACCTATTTTACACATGGTACTAACCAGTCTATCCGAAATAAGTCATGATCATTAGTAATATCTAGTCTCTGGCGACGTTTATGGAAATGTTCCTCAATTTCGAAAACCTTTGAAATAGTTTTTAAACGAAGTTGTAATATGCTTGGAAACTGTAGCCTTAACAGAAAAGAAAGATACTTCTAAAGAATAAATTCAAAAATACTTTTTTCTTCGCCACTTATTGAAGAAAAGTAAATATGGCTTCAGCAAAAATCACGCATGAACGCATGGACGCATAAAACGCGCTTCTTTGGTTGGTCCTGAGCACGCTACAAAATCACTTTTAGACACTCGAAGCCTAGCTCATGGGAAACTCCGATCAGTTTTGATAAACCTCTTGTTATACTGTTTATTATGAAAAGAAGTTAACAGCAGACTTTCCGTGCATGTGACAACTATCCCCTGGGCTTGAATTCTTGAACAATTCTCTTATGTTTGCCTATGAATGTCCCTCACGAATAGCCGATGGTTGAAAACGATGGCTGCATGATTGGTTTACATACGAACCAATTTACCTTTGATAGTCCCACACAGAAACAGCCTTGAATTTAGGTAGGTAACCATTGTACACTTTTGCATATTTAAGTAACCTAATAACCTGATATATGACTATGAATGTAGAACTGAATTGATAATGATAAAAGCTATCGAGTAACGTTATTCAAACTCTTACTCTGGTGGGTGAAAAATTAAGAACGAAGCAGAGGAATTAGCATAAAATCGAAATAAGGCAACAGCGGCCCTAAAGACCAATGAGGAGAAAGACTTGGGATCGATATTGTAGGCCGTGCGCTTATAAACACATGGCTTATTGGGAGGAGTGTCAAAGGGGTTTTCGCACTCGGGCAGTGTACGCTCAGCAATTCGGTGAAAGTCACTGCAATGTATACAGTAATTTCAAAGATGTCGATTTGCCAGTAGCGTGTGACTTCGCCAACAAGCAATTCAGGAGACGTCATCTTGATAACTATACCCAAAGTCACGTAATTTGAAGTTGGAAAGAAATCGAAGTGTAACTGAGCAGCTTAGGATTGCTTACAGCAACGATTCACATACATGGAGAGAATTTCATATGGCAGGAACAGCCATTATAGTGTTCAGCAGTGGTAGGTCAGACGCAAGAACGGGACTGGACAACCGGTATATTGTCTTACTGTCGAGAAGAGACGGACGGCAGACAGGGTGAGATATCGCAAATCAAATGCAACAGACTACTGAATGTCCGATATCATGTTTTACTGTGGCCAGGAGGCTACGCAAACGTTCGGCTTCCGTTGTGCCGAGAAGACAAGAACTGCACATAACTGGAGTGAGGTCAAATGCTCTTTATGGTTAAGAGCCAATTAAATCCGAAGAGCGGCTGTATATAGATTTGAAGAGAGAAGGGAGTACGCAATCACCCCAACAATATCACCGAAAAGGACCGTGTTGAAGGTTGAAATTCTCGTTTTGGGGGTATCATGCTTGGTGGCCGTACTCCCGATCTTCCATGTGGATACAGTGAATGGTGTCCACTATTATACAGAGGCATTACAGCCTCATATACCTCTGATTAGAGGCTCTATAGTACGGACTTCCTTTTCATGAACAACGATGCTGCAGCTCATCATACAGTAGCTCTCGCAGAGCTATTGGACAGTAAAGCTATTTAATGAATAGACTGACTTGAAAGGTCCTCCGATCTAAATTCAATAGAACAGGTGTGGTACCTTCTCGGGAGAAGCTTGACAGCATGTGAACAGCCGCCAACAACGATTCTGCTACTGAAATTGGCGGTACAAAAAATGGGGCTGGATGCTTTAATAGCTCCTGGACAACATTGGTCTTAGCACGGACAGATGTTTAACTTCTACATCGCAATCGTATCTCCTTCTAAATACTTGAGTTTCTTTCCAAACGCCTATCACATGGGTGTTTCTGTCTTCTCTCCAGTTTTGCGGAGGTATGTTTCCTATAAAATGTTTTCTTATATTTTTATTTCTTGTTTGGATAGATTTGATCAGTTTGCCTATATTGGCATATCTTTGGAATCTTATGGTACGATTTGGGGCGATGTAGAATACTTTTGGACGACGCTACATTAGAAAATCCGTCTTGTACGTAACCTTTTCACACCGATAAATTATATTGTTTCACACCAATATATTTATTGCTCACAACAGTGTAATGTCGTGCATTTATTGTTCACACCAGTGTATTGTATTGTCACCAGTGTATTTTATTGTCACCAGTGTATTTCACACTAGCATATTGTATTATTTGTTCACATCAGTGTATTATATTCTCAGTGCTAACAGAGTCTATAAGACGATTACTCTATACCATAACCTGTATACCAACAAGCTTGGATTGTATTGTACACCCTAAACCTTCATCTGTTTGTCTCCCAGCATATTTAACATTATGTCGTTCGACTAAACAGAAGTTAGCTTCTTTTCATCTCTTCATTTTTCGAGCACTTCAAATTTGCTTATGCAATTTAAATCTTGATTAAGAATTAAGCTATTACTTAAAACAGGTGCTACTGACAGAAGCTTCTCATTAACATTATTGAGGAAGCTGTTTCGATGCTTAAGAACTGCATACGGAATATGAAATCCTTATGAGGATTCCTTTCCAATGAAGTTTAATTTAGATTGGTCAAATTAAGACAGTTTAAAATTTCGCGCTAAGAAACATAAGGCACAGTTAGAAAACACTTTTATAGCCCAGTAATGTTAGCCAAAATGTCTCAGTTTACATGCCGCCAAAATTATTCAAAAAACATCTGTTGACGAATTCGATTTTGTAGAGCCGCTTCGCATTCATAAAACTTTTTCAGGTGTGTTTAATTCTCATTTCCAGTCTGTCTTTCTTGTTAGACTTTTGAGGAATGATTTCATAGTCGTTTCCTTTTTCATTAATAGATGGGGTCAGTAACTTAAATTCTATCCTCTTGTTATTATCGCCTGAGCACAAACTTCTCTTTTGTCAATGCACCCCTGAAGCTGAAGAAGAAGCTTCTATATTTAAACCTTCGAAACTTCTCTTATAAATTTATGAATATTATGCTAATTCTTGCTACTTTAGCACGTACAATAATCGTTATTCGGTATATTATTTTAATTCAGATTTGTGCATGTAATTCAATTGTCTCATATTTCATGCTAACGGAATGAATGACATGATGGCAGCTTACGGGCCGATATTTTTTAACAAAATGCAAAATTTTAAAGCTAAAATTTAATTTTCCTTACAAAATAATAAAACTTGAAAATAAATAAGGCAACATATTCTATTTTTTTATTTATTAAATGTTCCTCGGACATATACAGAAAAAATAAATATTTTTTGTATAAAGTTTTATTTCTTCCTATAGTTTAACATTTCAATCTTGTTAAAACATCTGCAGAGAAAATGCTTGTAACCTTATAGAAAAATGATTAAAAACTATCTTCATTGCGAATTAAAGTTGCTTATTGGTCACTCAATTTCTTTTCTTATTACGTTTTCACTACCAAAATATGTTTACTTATAAATTCCAAACAAAGCGATTATTTTTATAGAAGACTTTCACAACTGAGAGTATTTGAAAAGTATGAATACTGGTTAGTGAAATCTGTATTTTCAGACCTTTGAATAAAATTTACATCACACTGTAAATTAAGTAGTTCCCAAGTTGTAGATTTTCTGGTGGGTCATTCGCGTTTGTTATTGATAGTGATAATTTTAATGTAAAATCAGACTCTAAGAAATTAGAATGGGATGGCTGACGTTCTAGTTAGCAATTGAATTTAGGTGTTAAATCTACTCAATTGTGGTTAGGTCATGGCAATTTCAAGAGCTATTTAAAGCGATCTGGACTTAACTTCAAGTGCTTTGTGCTGCTGCGATAGCAGCAATATAGGTGCTAATCATATTTTTTTAGCGTATTCTTTGAGGAATTTTATTCTCAATTTAGATTTTTGAGCTCATTATTTTATCATTTATTTTTTTCTTTGATTTAAATTTTTGAAAATTTTCTTTCCGCCTTTGCTGTGTTATTCTGCATCTGTTTATTTTGTTAGGGACATAACTTACTTTTGTAAGTCTCGTGATACACTTTGTGGAACACGAGGAGTTGGAACTAGATTTTAAAAAATTAAAAAATAAATAAAAAAACAGAAGCTTTAAATATTTCATCAAATTATTATTTTTATAATGCTTTCTTGCGTAATCAAGGAATTCGAATTTATTCAAGGAATATTTCATTTGAAATAATAGGGCAAGATTTAAGATGCAGAATATGCACGAAGGTTTTTAAATTGCTTCAGTACAAGCATACAAGTCAGTAATAAGTTTATTAATTCCTCACAGGTCTTTCTTGAGAATATTTAAATAATCAGTTAAATCACAGCCACGAGGCCTACAGTGACGAAGACAATTTTTTTTGCCCCAATCTATTCAGTCTACCTCTTTTTATTTCAATTGCCTTTGCGCGTATGAACTCAATCTATATCTCTAAAACTATATTGTATTTCCAGCAAAACATAATTGAAATTTATTTTCGAGCCATGTAAAATTTCTTCAGCTACTGGATACAAATGCGGTCTCCAGTCTATGACTACTAATGTAATTAGTTATTTGTTTAACTTACTATTATTACTGATGTTTTGTTATAATGGATAAGAAAGCGAGTACAGACGGTTAATCACATGAAAAATATTTTTCCCAATTCCATTATGGAAAGTTGGAATAGTTCAGTATTCGGTACCAATGTTGTTCTTAATATACTAAATGGAGTTAAAGTTTTTTAGTACAAAACAATATTAAATTTTGAAAATGATAAGGCATTTTTAATACGTTTCAGTTATGCTTAGTCTTTTAATTTTTGGACACAAAAGCAAAACTCGGATGCTTCAAATTCCAATTAAGTTAATTCAAACATTTTATTTTATACATACACATTGAAATATATCATTCGCGTTGCAAAATTCAGAATTCGGTTAAAATTCTTATGGGCAACATAAACATATTAATTATGGAGAAACAAGGAACAGTATATTTTTATGTACAGAGTTCATAATAATTAAATAGACATCTAGCTGCACCAGAGGCTAGTTTTTAAAGTCTGAATGCACTGGTTGATTTATGAGCAAAATATGGTCATTAAGCTTGGAATGAAAAACGACTGGAAATTTTTTCCTGTCATTTTAAGGATGCAGATGAACAGCAAAAAAAGATTAAAATATTGATTTTAGTGCAATAATTTCAGTTTTAACGATAAAATAGTGATGTTGCAAAAAAGGTTTTGTTCAAAATTTTCTTGTCGGCACGTTTTATTGATTTTAGATTTAAATTCAAAGAGTTACTCTAGAAAGACAATAACCGAAAACTGTGTATATTTCGTTCCCTATTCTCTGGCGTTTATATTTCGAATACGAGCTAAAACATTTCATAATATTTCATAATTAGCATTAATTAAAATTTGTTGCTATTTTTATAAATATTTTTCCTTTCTGAATTTCAGATCCTGAAGTAAAATTTATTTTCAAATTAAATGCACAGAAGTTTAGTTAAAATGAATTTATTAACTAAAGAAAAATGCAGTATCCTTTGGAACAAATACTGATGTTTTTAAAACATCACTTTATAAAAATATTGGCAATAATTGTCTGTTGCCTATTAAATAATTGCATAAGGTAATCTGAGCAAACTTCTCATGATAGTAAAAAATAGAGCAATAAAATTTATTGTCTTTTTTTTTGAACTTAACTGTAAGATATGAAAAGGGTATCACGTAATTCCTAATCTGTACAAATGTGGAAGTGGTAGTTGTTACTTTGCAATTTCTAAATGCGAATTTCTATTGATCGAAACTTATATCCCATATAATGCTATAAACGTAAATTAGTTGCCTGCATTTTATTTATTGCAAGTAAGAATTTTACTATGTATAAATTATTTTAAATTTGACTTTAAAATTGTTTAGGATAAATTAAGCGGTTTACGGTAATAAACACTAAAATTTTAAAATTTTGTTTTAGTGAGATAATTTGCTTCACCAGTTTTAAGAATGACTTCAAGTAATCTTTAAGAATGCAATGCCAACAGTAGCCGTAGAGTCAAGACTACAAAGTACTGAGAGTTTGACCCGAGTTCGATCCTAAGCGAACTGGTTGGCTGCATGATTGGTTTTCGTGGTCTCCTCTTGTGTAACACGAATACGAACCAGTTTCTGTTAGGAAGTGCTTCATGAAGGCACACCTCTCATTAAGCAGTGTATGGGTTTGGAAAAGAATGATATTTTATGAGTATCGTGCTAGTAGTTCGTAATCAAATTACAGGAGGTTGAATTCATGGGTTTGAAACGAATATCATACCTACATTCAATTGAATTTAATAGCCATCAGATGCGAACCATTATTACGGAAGTGTTTTCAAAATTCTATTAAAAGATAGAAATTTGCTGTTCTTTTATTATCTGTTGCAATATAATTTATTTCATATTAAACAAAACAGGAGAAACTTAGGCATTTCTAACATTGATCTCATATGCTGTCTTAACTTGTAATAAATTTGCTCACGAAATATAACTTTGGGAATTTATCAATTTATACCTTAATCTAGTTTAATAGATTTATTAGGTCTTTCTATCATTTCATGTTTTGTACGACCTAAACGAAATAGTTATTACTTGTATGACACTATATTTTTTCGGAAATATACTATTATCTTCAGAAAATATTTAAATTAGAAAGAAATAATTGCGGCTAACCTATCAATTAGAAGTGATTTCAGACGCTGAAATTATAGCAAGTTCAGAATGAAAAATAACACGTATTGTTACCATAATTTAAAACTTCATAGATATTATTCTTAAAAATTTATAGTGATTAAACTACCAAAAAAAGTATTTAATTTCATTTCGTACATACGCCTATATCTAAATATCACAACAGTTTACATACTCATTATTTACGTTAATTAAAAAAATATATATTTATTTAAAAACTCTAGCTACATAGACATATTTTTCCAGTAACTCTGTATTCAACAATCAAAACTAACACTACTCTTAATCTGCTAGAATTTAACTATATGTTTCCCTCCTAAAAAAGAATTCAGTTTTTAAAAGTCCTCTATTAAATCTATCGTCATCCATTAAAGAGTTTTATCGCTGTACAAGTATTATTTTCTAAATAAATAAAGCACATCAAAAAAGAGAAAAAAGAACTTTTTTCTCTAGAAATTAAAGAGCTAATTTGTGTTTTTTGGACTGTTAATTTAATGATCATTACGTTATTGCATTTCAGTCAAAACATTTATAAAGATTATCCATTGACAGGAATTTTGTTTTTTTTCCCTTTTAATCTATCAGCAAAGAATTAAAGTGTAGGTTATCTGAGTTTCCGTTAGCATGCAGCTAATTAAGTTGTTAACTGCAAATGGAATTAATTGATTTCAAGTTTTTTATCGTATATTTATTTGATTTGCATACTTTTTTTACTTGAGTTTAAAATGGTTTTAATTAGCTATCTCTCAGACGGAAATGTGTTGAGTTGAAACAGGCTTTGCCTTATTCTTATTTATTTAAAATGTATTAGAAAATGTACACTATTATTCTGAAATTCTTGAATATTTTACTGCGATTTATTTATCAAATTTCTAAGCTGGTACAAATCACCTAAGTTCCGCAATTTTATACGTATGACTTTTTCTTTCATAAGTAATTTTAATACAGGTCAGGTGTAATTGTATATGATTAATTTATTATTTTTACTTACTAATAATATCAATCGATAATTTTATTACAGTTTAGGCATTAAATGCGGGAAATGAATTAAACAGCTTGAAGTGTGAAGTTCTGCTTTTGTAAGATAATAGCTAATAAGTAATATAATTTTACATATGCTTAACAAATAAATCCTATTCCCATTGATCTGAATGAGTTTAGGTCGTCTGGGGAGGTGGTCGTCACAGAAAACATGATTAATGATTATGGTGAATACCGATCTACCTAATGAATTTATTTTGTTAAGGACTTCAATAGTTGAAAATGAGATTTAGGAGTTGCTTATTAAACAAATGTGTTAATAAAATTCTGAATTAATGTAAAGATAAGAAGAAATAATGAAGAAAAGAACAAAACTCCGGAAAAAACGTATCTTATTCCTAAAATTTAGCAAATTAATATGTTTTAAATTACAGAAAACATATCCTATTCGTAAAACCTAACATCACGAAAACATTTTTTATTTTATAAATTTTTTTCAACAACTGCAAAAGCTCATACTACTTGTATTCATCCAATAAAGTCTATTTACTTTTATGTATTACTAGATCATATTCTTTAGCTGATCACTTTTTTTATCAGAAATAGTTTGTATTTCATAAAGTAGATCAACCATTTTATTATTTACTAGATAAGACCTAACTGTTAAACTCTTCAACGGAAATCTCTTCAGAGCGTTTATTACCTTCATTTTATAAATTCTGGTGTTCTGGCAAAATAGGTAATATTGCTGCTTGAAGGAAATATTTCTGGCCAGTCATCCAGTGAAATAACTGTAAATGTACATTTTCATTTACTAAGTTTTTAATTATTATTAAATGAATAGACAAGTAATAACATTGTATTAATTTACGATAAAATGAAGCAATAAACCAATTTTTCCAACATTTGGTTTTGCCATTTTGAACAGCTCATTTTAAACATAGGAGTTTATGTTCTAAATATTTAATTTACATGATAACGCAGTTAGCTTTCAAGTACCACTGTGTCTCTGAATAAACGTAAGAGCATGTCGGACGACCTTCTGTTCTGTGTGTCTTATAACTGAGAGAATCATAATAAACCCTTTTAGTGCCTAGCGAAAGCTTCGCACCTGTGCGAAGAATACCGAGATAATTTGATGAATATTTGATGATAATTTGATGATGGGTTTAGAAAAAAGCTAAAAAATGTTAGGTTACATTAGAAGTCAAACTAAGAATGATATTTTCAAAATTCAAAAAGCAGCATATCATGAAATAAGAAAGAATGGCGTAATGCTAACTGTATTTCAATATTTGTTGAAAATCGTAGGAATAACATCAAAACATTACAAAAAGGCGAAAATAATTTTTTCAATACTTTTGCACTAAAACTAGACCATTTATAATGTTTTAAAAATCGATTTTGAGACAGAATAATTTCGCAATGCGAATAGTAATTGCCATTGGATACGCAACGATATAGCGTCGTTGACAGTTTTCGCATGTGTTGCGAACGACGATACGTCGACATTAAAAGGTAAAGGACTTCATATTTCAGCTCGATATGGACAACAGCGTATTTCAGTTGGAAACGTTCTCTATCCTACAGGCAACCAACAACCATACATTAGTATTTCCCAAAGACATACATTACACAGATTATCTCTCAGCAATGTGTGCAATCGCGAACATAAATAACAAATCATTACTAGCTCAAGAAATTCTCAGGAAGTTCTTCTGCGACCAAAGCCAACATTTCTTTAAAACTTGGATTAAAACCCATGTTGGTCACAAGGGAAACGAAGAGGCTGATTTATTAGCCAAAGAGGGAACCCAGAGAATAAGTATTACGAAAAGCAAGAATTGCCTAATGAACTT
>KK116370.1:48579-79736 GCA_000611955.2 Stegodyphus mimosarum
GAACTTCACACCTGAAACTGAAATTGAAAAATACAAACAAAAAATTGTGGCAACAATGGTGAGACGCTTCCACTATAAGAAGAAGAATTTACAACGCTATTATTATCCAAAGTTAATTCTCCAATTCCTGTTACCAGACAAATCATGCGATTTATCGCGGGGTTCGACCCCTTTTCCACGTACTTCTATGCAAGGAATTCTTGTACGTGTGGAGAACAGGAAATTACATTTTTCCTGCTCGTTAACAAAATCATTTCATCTAAAGAAGCCAGATTCAGAAGAGATTTGTTCCCATTTCTAAAATAAGGTCTAAAAAATAAGCACTTAAGGAATAAAATTGCGAAGGTTATTGACCTTTCTAGCTGCCAGAAATCACAAACTATGTAGCTCAAATTAGCCTAGTACTTCATCGAGCAAGTGCTTCAGTTGTAAGGTTTTAGTTAAACTAACCAAGTTTATTTTAATTTAAATCTTTTCTATCTCCTCTCTGCTTCAACTTCCTGTCAGAAGAAGCGCGCGTTTTTAGCTTATGCTAATTTTTGAAGTTCAGCCATGCACTATTTAAGACAGAGGTAGAAACCTCTCGGTGTGTGAGAGCTTTGCCTCAGATCACGGTCACGCTGCTCAACGTTTGCCTGACCAGCTAGCAGTTTAAATTTATAAGCCATAGTGCTTACTACGTGATTGCATTGTAAAATAAATTAAAGTGCGGTAGTATTTAGTATATCTTGCTACGCACCCTTTTCGGTAGAGGCCAACTTCCGCGAATTGCTCTGCGAAGCAAAGTTTAATTTAAGTTCTATTTTAATTTATTTAAATTTATTTGATTGTTAAGTTCGACCAAAGTGTGGTCTGTTACGTTCTGTATCTCTCCCGAATTGGGAGGTTTGTATTTAATAGTGATTGAATAAAAGAGGATTTCAAATCCCTTCACGTGCAGTTATTCTCCAGCCCAGCAGTTACATCAGAACATAGCGTACCTTCCGCTCCCTGTTCCAGTTCAGGACTTAGAACGTAAGGATAAGAACCCTTTACAGAATTTACCATGTTCTCAAAGAATACACACAGAATGCTAAGTCCTGATAATGGCGCCCGCACAGAAAGAAGAGGATGGCCTCAGCAACAAGAAGACGAACCTGAGACACCTGCTGTACCTGTCCAGAATCCTGAGATAGCACCTCCTGGCATAGAAGGATTCGGCTACATCGTACAAACCATGCGAGCAGCCATGAAGCCAGCGGCAAGTTTTGACGGCAAGACAGCCGTAATCAATTTCCTGGAAAAGCTAGACTCCCACTTCATGCTATATCCAGTCCACGAATTTCAGAAAGTCGCTCTTGCTACCAGCGCTTTGAAGGGCCAAGCGCTAAGTTGGTTCAAGTGCATCGGAAAGAATCTCTTGGGGGAACCAGGAAGCCCCACATACACGTATGAAAATTTCAAGAATTCTCTAGTGAAAGCATTTCCCGTGGTGCGAGATCGAGCCAGATTGGAAGCTGAACTGTTTAGCCGATACCAAGAAAGAATAGAAGATTTGTCTAATTTTATTTTGAGGAAAATTCAAGTTTTCAAGCTTTTGTATGGAAGTCGCCCGGATCCTGAAATTATTCAAGTTATACTTCCTAGGCTACTGCCCCAAGTTCAAGATTTCATCGAACTAAGAAATCCAACAACATTAGACAGATTATTTGAGCTCGCGGTACAATTTGAAAGCCGAAGAACAGCCGACAACGAACGACGACGCCAATTTGAGCGAAGAAGTCAGTGGAGTTCGCCAAGACCGCAGCAAAAGCAAAATCAAAGTTACGGGAATAAGGCGAAGCAATGGCCGAAGAAAGATGTGTCTCCTAAAGCGAGCGGCGAACGAAGGGAATTTAATAGAAGAACAAGCAAAGATTCCGAGGGCAACCAGAAGAAAAAGAATTTAAACTAAGAGGGATTTCTTCGAGGAAGGTGAAGAAGTCCGAAGCAGCGCAAAACCCTTCCAAAATCAATTTAAACACCGTGGTCGTTAAGAATTTGAGTTTGCCGAAGATTGAAGTTCTAATCAACAACATACCGGCGACAGCCCTCTTGGATACAGGAGCCCAAAGCAGCTTCGTATCGGAAAGATTCTTTAAGAAGCACTTTCGACGTTACAGAATTTTTAGTGCAAGAGACACGGATGTCATAGCGGCCCAAGGAGAAAAATGTAGCTGTTTAGGAAAAGTACCATTGTTCGTGCGTATCAACAACGAACAGGTAAGAATCCTGTTTTATATTGTGCGTAACCTGCAGACTTGTATTATTCTAGGTGTGGACTTTTTTAGTTTGGCAGAAGCAAAAATTGATTTCAAGGGGGGAGAACTAACATTAAATATGAAGCCAATTGAAGCGAAGAATGATAAGCCCCCGCAGCTGGACTTGGAACATTTACAAGCAGAGGAAAAAGAGAAAATCCAAGGTCTGGTAAGTCACTTTGCGAATTTATTTAGTGATGTACCAGGCTTTACGCAGGTGGTGAACCACGACATTGACACGGGGGACGCTCAGCCAGTTAGGCAAAAGCCATATAGATATGATAGGACAAAAGAGGAAATAATTGAACATCATATTAAAGAGATGTTAAAGAATAAAATCATCACGCCAATTTCTAGCAGTTATGCTAGCCCCGTTGTCCTGTGTAAGAAAAATAATGATTACCCGATTACGCACCCGAAGCGGTGGCGTTTTGCTATAGATTATCGCAAGTTAAATTCAGTTACAAAATATCCTGTATATCCGTTGCCGATAATTGAAGAAATTATTCGAAATATTTCGTCTACAAAATACATGACTACATTAGATCTCACGAGTGGCTATTTTCAGATTGGGGTAAAACCCGAGGACGTACACAAAACCGCGTTCATAACGAAATCTGGTACGTACGCATTTCTTAGAATGCCGTTCGGATTATCCGGCGCGCCGGCAACGTTCCAAAGATGTATGGACATCGTCTTAAGACCAGTCCTTGGTAAAAGCACTTTCATATATTTAGACGATATTATAATTACGAGTAGTACTCTAGAACAACACTTACAAGATTTAAGAAAAGTATTTTCATTGTTAAACGAAGCTGGTTTAAAGATAAATGCGTCTAAATGTAAATTTGCCGCAAAAGAGTTACGTTATTTAGGATTTAAAATTTCCCAAAAGGGAATCGAAACGGATCAGTCAAAAATAGTAGCCATTAGAAATTATCCTGTTCCTAAAACAGCGAAGAAATTATCGTCGTTTCTCGGGATGTGTTCATATTACCGGGCTTTCATTAAAGACTTTGCAAAAATAGCTGAGCCACTGCTAAAGTTGAAAAGAAAAAAAGCTAGGTTTTCGTGGTCAGCAGAAGCCAACTTGGCGTTTCAAAAATTGAAAGACGCATTGACTCAAGCTCCCGTCTTAAAATTTCCAGAAGGGGATAAGGGATTAGAGATTTCAGCGGACGCTTCAGATTTCGCGATTGGTGCAGTGCTTTCCCAAAATGGTCAGCCCGTGGCTTTTTTCAGCCGAACATTAAATGAAACCCAAAGAAACTATTCCGCAACAGAGAGAGAAACTCTCGCAGTGTTAGCATCAGTACAGAAATTTCGTGTGTTCTTTGGAAGTTCTCCAGTAACTGTATATACCGACCACGCGGCGGTCACTAGACTCTATTCTGGAAAAAATTTATCACCCAGATTAATAAGGTGGGCTCTCAAATTACAGGAATATAACCTAATAATTAAACATACGCCGGGAAAAGAAAATGTTGTGGCAGATGCTTTAAGCAGAATTAACTTAGATGAAAATGGAAGTGTAATTAAGATAGCCATGTTAACATCCAAAGTATTAGATTCTCGTGAAACAGTAATAGCCGAACTCAAAAAAGATCCGGAGTTCAAAAATATATACAATTATTTGGCCGACCCTGAGAATTTCAATCATCCGGATATTGTGCCGATAAGAAATAGGGCCGAAAATTACGAATTAATTGACGGACTGTTATTCTATACGAAAGCTACTAATGAGAATCATGAATATAGACCGGTTATCCCAGCTAGCATGAGGTTGAATGTATTAGAAGAGTTGCATGATTGTGCCATTTCGGCTCATTTAGGTATAAGAAAAACTGTTCAGAGAGTTCGCGAGGCAGTTTTCTTTCCAGAACTGCAAAAGTTTACTAGGGCGTATGTCCAGTCGTGCCCAACATGTCAATTAAATAATTATGTTAATTTCCGCCCGGCCGGGTTCCTAAATAGTATTAAATCAGAATTCCCAAATCAAATAATAGGCATCGATTTACTTGGACCTTACCCTCGAAGTAAAGTTAATAAAAGCCGATATCTTTTAGTTATAGTGGATCATTTTAGCAAATGGTTAGAGTTAATTCCGTTAAAACGCGCGTCTGCAAAAATTGTAGTAGATTCAATTCTAAATAAGTATATTTTAAAATACGGGGCGCCCCTAAAAGTTATTTCAGACAATGGTCCTCAGTTTGTTAGTAAAATGTTTGAGGAAATGTGTGCAAAACTGGGCATACGTCATCTAAAGATGGTCCCGTATCGTCCGCAGTCAAACATAGCGGAACGGGTGAATAGAAATGTAGTGAAAATAATTCGTAGTTATGTGAAAAACTATCACTCTACCTGGGATAGCCATATAAATGAATTTGCATTTGCCCTTAGGACCGCCAAACACGATACTACACAAAAAACACCCGCTGAACTCTTCTTAGGAAGAAAGATCTTGACCCCCCTAGATAAACTGTTCTTTGTACAGGAAAGGGCAGAAGAATTTAAAATGAGTGATATACAAAAGTTAATACGGGAAGCGACGGAAAATATAGAAATGGCCCAAAGAAAACAGAAATTGTACTATGACCTAAAAAGAAGAGAGGTCAAGTACAATGTGGGAGATGAAGTGTTGAAGATTAAACACAACTTGTCAAATGCCCCAGAGGAAAAGGTGGGGAAATTTTTTCCGCGTTTTGAAGGCCCGTTCACAATTGAACAAATTACGGGGGCAGTGGTTATATTAAAAAGAAATGATGGTCAAACGCTCAAAGCGAATGTGGACCAAATAAAACCGTTCTATAATCGCAGCAAAATGGCTGTATTTAAAGATTCGTTTCAGGATCCGAGGCAATCGACTAGCCAGGAAGATATACGTCAGCAAAAACAGCAGGAACCAGCTACAACGGCATCGAAATGTCAGAAGAAGAAAGCTCCCCCCCAACAAAGAAATAAGAACCAAAAAGGTGGTTTCAAAAGAAAGTCTCACGATGCAGGTGAACAAATCTACGAACGGAATTACGAGCGCACCAAGAGAAGAAAGCAGAATGGGCAAGGGAAGCCCAATGTATCCAAAAGAACTGTGGAATCATCGGACAGGTGCCTGAGAAGCAAGAAACGTCGATTGCAGCCTGAGAATCAACTTCCCGAATACAGCAGGAACCAGGACAAGCAACGAGCAAGGGCCCAGGAGAGAAGGGCCCAGTCCACCAAACGTCCAGCGGAGCAACCTCCTCTACAAAGGAAATTGCCGAGGATACAACGACGGAATTTCAAAAGAAAAAGAGACGAGCAGGCTCCGAAAGAACAACGAAAAACGAGGAAACTGAACCAGGCCACAACTTACTCAAGTTTTAAAGATTGGGCCAAGAAAAGGATGGACGATCATAATAAGATAAGTACAATTTCGTATTCAAAAGTTTAGTTAATTTTTGAGTATACTGCAAGTTGCAGGACTGATTTTACCTCAAGCGAGGTTGACTTTTACGCCAAGTGAGCGATAAGTTCTCATATGGAAAGTAAAATGTTTTGTTAAAAGAAATTGTAATTCTTAAAGATTTAAAATTACTTAATTTTGTAAATAGATTAATTCTGTAAAAGCAATGAATTGCTGAAAAGAATATGTTAACTAAATGATTTTGTACGACGCTTTGTCTAAAGACTTGTAAAATGTCTAGAATGAAAATTCGGAAAATTGAAAAACACGATTTAGTCTGTAGACTATTAATTCAATGTAATTTGATATTTCAAGAAAGTACCTTGAGAAAGGAATAGGAAGCACTTGCTGTAAGCTTAGAAATTTAACCTATATTTCTGTAAGCTTAGAAATTTAACTTCTATTTGCATTTCAGGATTGCTGTGAAATTGTTAATGTGTTATGAAATGTAACAAATAATATTATGCTAGCAATGCACGTTAAGTGCAATATTAATGTGAATGTTGTGTGCAAACTGCGAATTTGTATGCATGAAAAGTTAAAGATTCACTATTTTAGAATGCAAGTGTTAATTAGGCTCTCCACCAAATACACTTAAAGTGTTAGACATAAAGCTAGTGAGAACCTTAGGATTAGCTGGTTATAGGGCGTTTTTTTCAGGTCTCGTATGTCAAGTTCTAACTAATGTTAGTCGATTGTAGGTGGAAGAGTTGAACACCCCCGAACACATAAAAACCCGCAATGGCGGTTTGCTTTACATCCAACACCGGTGAGAGAGCATACGGGGGAAGAATTTAATTGTGCTTGAATGATAATGTGTGTGTGCAAAATTACACAGAAAAAAAAAAAAAGGATTTGTACCACTTAGAATTATTCTGTTATTATGTCATACTAAAGTTGTTTTCCTTCCAGATTTTGCTGGAAGGAGTAAGACTGTTTGAAGAATAAGACTTGAAAAAAAAAATGTTGAAGATTGTTGTTCCAGAAAATTTCGTCTGTATTTTACACAAACATATATTGCCTTGTAAGAGTTGGCCTAAGTTTAGAACAGTGAAATTTTCGACTATTTAGAATTGCTAGTTTTCAACATGGTCCGTTTGGACCAAAGTAGTTTAACTATCGCAATTCTGGCGGGAAGTATGTAAGGTTTTAGTTAAACTAACCAAGTTTATTTTAATTTAAATCTTTTCTATCTCCTCTCTGCTTCAACTTCCTGTCAGAAGAAGCGCGCGTTTTTAGCTTATGCTAATTTTTGAAGTTCAGCCAAGCACTATTTAAGCCAGAGGTAGAAACCTCTCGGTGTGTGAGAGCTTTGCCTCAGATCACGGTCACGCTGCTCAACGTTCGCCTGACCAGCTAGCAGTTTAAATTTATAAGCCATAGTGCTTACTACGTGATTGCTTTGTAAAATAAATTAAAGTGCGGTAGTATTTAGTATATCTTGCTACGCACCCTTTTCGGTAGAGGCCAATTTCCGCGAATTGCTCTGCGAAGCAAAGTTTAATTTAAGTTATATTTTAATTTATTTAAATTTATTTGATTGTTAAGTTCGACCAAAGTTTGGTCTGTTACGTTCTGTATCTCTCCCGAATTGGGAGGTTTGTATTTAATAGTGATTGAATAAAAAAGGTTTTCAAATCCCTTCACGTGCAGTTATTCTCCAGCCCAGCAGTTACATCAGAACATAGCGTACCTTCCGCTCCCTGTTCCAGTTCAGGACTTAGAATTTGAGGATAAGAACCTTGTAAGTAATTCACCATGTTTGCAAAGAGCATGCACAGAACACTAAGTCCTGATACAGTAACAGCGAAACAAAGCAATTAAACTCAGATACAATATTTGTGCGTGTAACTACGTAGAAAAGCATTAAACGCCGTTAACAACATGAAGCATTTCATAAAGCACTCACAAGTAGTGGAAGTGACTAAGCTTACATAGTATTTCTAAGCGTATGGCCGTATGATGAAGATGCAATCATTTCATACGCAGTTAAATGCAGTGCACCATCAGTCCAAGCAGACTATCATATTGCTTAAGCAAGTGTAATATAATTCTGGTCTAACCATTGCGTATATCCAAAGTTTAATGTACTATAATCTAGGTAGCAGTGTAAATGCTTCACCTGCCTAAGTCCGAACACAAAATGGGGCTACACCGCCAGCAGTGGCACAGAGTGCGATGTGGGTTGCAGCAAACAACAGTAGCACCTTGGGAACAGAACGGCACCGTGGGTCCCAGGAAGGTTATGTTAACCTGGATAGATAGTGCAAGGGGCCTTTACCTACTTATTCAGGGTAAATAATATGTGACCTCTGCACTTAACCTAACCAAAAGTAAATGGTTAAAATAAAGCTATTATTAATATGTGAACCTAAAGGTTAAATAGTTCATGTTTAACAGAATTAACAAGAAATTAACATGCAGTCAAGAGCTTTGAAAAACTTAAACCAATTTATATTCCGGTGGGAAATGACGAAAATAGAAATTATAAAATAATAAGATAACTAGACTAGTTAAAATAAAACCTTACGGACTTCTCGGGAGATTAATTCTTAAATTAGAAGGACAGATGTAATTGCTTAGCTTAAAATTTTTTCAGCTGTTTAGTTAAAATCTGTATACTAAGATGCGATTGCAATTTTTTTAATCTCATAACTTTTTATATTTTAAATACATATTTTTGAAATTATAATGATAAATTCCTCCAGGTGTAACCAATCATAACTTGAAGTATTCAGATTGCATGGTGAAATTTTTGAACTTATTTACATATTTTAAATCTTCATCTATAAAAACTGTTATGATTTCTTCACCTTTTTTTATGTCCATCAGAGTTGTTTCTTCCACTTCCCTAGAACTCGAATCTTTGGCATCCATTTCAAAAAGTACTACTGGTGGATTTCTTCACTTTTTTTCTTTATCAGAGTTTTTTCCATTTCCTTAGAAGCATTCGCAATCATTTCAAAATGTCTTTTTATCTGTTAGCATCAGCTTGGAGACCTTTTAATACTGCCAAGATAATACCGTTGTTAATAATTAATTGCTCTTCTGGCACCATGGTTTCATTTTCGACTGAGAACAAAGCATTATTTGAACATAAAAATTGCACTTAATACCATCTATTTTAAAACACTTATTTATCATATGCGCATCCACACTGTTGCATGTTACTTTCACATATTAGACTACATTCACTAAAGAATTTTTCTGAATTCATTTGCTTATTGAACTAAATCAGAGCATGGCATTTGTAGCAGTGTGATAGCACGATATTGTGAGATACTGATATTAAATTAAGTATGATTTGATTATTCCGGGATCCAAAGAATGTAATTTATTTATTGCATTATAAAAAAGATTAGCCAGTCAACTTTAAACTTTGTATTCATGGCGCTGATGGAAAATTACATTACGGTGCAGGCAATCAATGAAACATTTAGTATAAAACAGCATCATGGAATCCGACATAAGTAAGACATCATGTCATTTTGAAAAAGGATGAATTTAAAGATTCATTAATTATTTAACCATTTCTTCAGATTAAAAGCTATTTTGCATATAGTAAGAATATGAGATTAATTTGATTTATTTATCACGCAAAATATTTTATTGTAATATCCAAACTAAATAATTTGATGGCAACGGTAGGATTAGAGCGTGGTCATTCTAGAAAATATAATGCAATTATCAAGATAAAAACTTATTTTCCCTGAAATACTGATCATTGTCAGAAATAGCTTTGCCATGAGAGGATTCACTGTATTTACTTCGTAATTTCAGCATGCTCTATCATTTGAAAGTTTTTCATTTTCATATCTGAAAACTGAAAAAAAACGAAGTTCTATATTACGTATTTTAAATTTCAGATTAATCTTACTTTAAAGGTTTAATTTTTATTTCTTGTGCTCTTAGATAATTTTGGTATATAAAGCTATAACTGTGATGCAAATAAACGATGAGAATTAAATGTTCACGGTTTAGTTCAGATCGTGTTACTTGCGAAGAGAGAGTGAAATAGTAAACATTACATCTTGGAAAAGTCTACTAAATAAGAAAATATACGAACGATTTAAGGCTGAGGTTCTCAAAATATAAATTAAGTAATTATTAGAACATTTAATCCACTCTTTACGTTTTTATGAAAATGCATAAAGATAATGCTTTTGTGTAATAATTATAAATTTAAGTTCTGGATAAATTAGGTCTCCTTAACTATAATCAATTTTCGAAAGTATTTACTGATCAGGCACGCAGGTAATATGGTTATCTGCATATTCCTTTAAACTAACAGTTTATAGTTTTTGAAATGACTAATCGTTTGTAATAATAAAACAAAGTACGTGTATCGCGCAGACTGGCTCTAGTATTTTTGATGCCCAAGACAATTATTATTGTAGGCGGTTCACCAATATTAGACATATTAATAATTCAAAGAAGAACATATCATTCGCTTACGTGAGGAATTTATAGCTGACGTCCTCCAGAAATCTTCAGAAATTAAGTTTGACGAAATATGAGCTAAATAAAAATTTGGAATTAAACAAAAAAAAAATCCTTTAGATTTTGAGTAATCGACCGCCCTCAATATCGATAATTTAATTAAAAATCTGCTTTAAACAAAGGCTGCATTTTAACCTAATTTTTCAAAAATCCGAAGTCTCAGAAAATCCCGAAATTTCTGAGAGAGCTGGTGCCTTCGAAAATCTGCACCCTGGGAGGCTACCTTTTATCACCTATATCTAGAGCCGGACCTGCACATAATATAGCGAAGGAAAAACTTGGAGCCGAGGACAGTTTTCCCAATGAACTCGCATACAATTAAAAGCAATTTTTAAAACATTCGACTTAGATTTCGTAATGTGTTTTATTAAATGCTGAAGCATGAAAATTAAAAAGATTTCTTTGAAGGAAATTTCGCACATACCTTTGTTCAACGGTCGAATATTTCATCGCAGAATTTCTGCCATCGCATTATTGTAGAGATCTGCAAATAAGCCCCCAAAAGAAATTTATTATGTATTTCTAGCATAATTTACCGATGTTGGAAATTTTACTAAAATTGAACGATTCTTTTGCCCATTATATGTTAGGCTTTTTAAGTTCTAGTATCATTTTCTCTCTTTTACAAATCTTAAAATTTTCACATATGATAAAATTGAAAACTTTTCTCTCTGTTAAAGAATGCCAAAAGTACTAATTAGGCAGTTATTCTGAACTCTTTTATTAGTATAACGTGTTATAATTTCACCAAGAAAAGTATTATGCAATACCAAGCCCTGTCTAAAGAAAGCATTAATTTATTCATTTCGGAACGATAGGAAAAACCGTACTGACAGAAGTAATAGGCGTAAAACAAAACTATGGCAAACGTAAAGAGAAAAAAAAGCGAATAGAATAACAGAAATTTTAGCAGATGGATGTCTACGCATAAAGTGACTAACGCTTTTTACGTAAGTTTGAAATAAATGTTATTGTTCAAGTTTTCTTGCAGGTATTGTTTTTCAGTGCCATTTCTAACTTAATTGTTTCATTTCTAATGATATTTATTTTTTCGTCGTTTACAGTGGATTTCGTTTGCAATGTTGATTTAATTTAAGTAGCCACATGAGCTCATTCTCCAAATTAAACTCATTTATGTATAGGTAAGTTGTTAAAAGTGCTTCTCTGTAAATTTCAGTACGTGTTATTTATCTTTCCTATGTTTTTAACTGCCACTGTATTGTGAACCAGGATATTATGTTAAACGGGAAAGTGTTTCTTGTTACCGCCCCGCGAGTTTACTATAAATAAAATGGCTTCCCTAAGAAATCGAGAGGCATGAAGTTATTTATTTCGTTGCTACGTTGCCTAAAATAGAAGGGGCATACTGCTTTTTGTTCAACAATAGCTTGCTTTCTCAGTAAGAATTTTGTTTTCTTCTTCTGTGGCTTTTTTAAATCCTTCATATGCCTTTCAAAGGCAATTCTATGCGAAGAAATGATATTTTGTCAGAATTGTTTCTCTTCATCAGCCAGATTCTTGTTGGTTACAGAAATTATGGCTGAACTCATACGTCATTTAATCGACTCATCAACATAAACATTACCAGGCTGCCCTACAAAGGGCGATCCCTCTAAGAAAGAAAATTAAATACATATACAGTCAAACCTTACACGAAAGTCAAACTGAGATTTCCGCTAGCGGTTCGCCTCCGCTAATCATCATATCATTCAGTGTTGCTTTTGCTTACAAATTATATGTTCTTTTTAATGGGAGGTAAGATATCGTGCTATCACCTCGTTTTAATATTTTGATGCAAATCCCTTGGATGATGTGTTATTGAAAGTTACTATGTTTATAAATCTAGACATTTTGCCAAGTTTTTACGTCTTTTTGTCTATATTGCACTTGTTACATCTGCACTAAATGTGTTGAGTTGCGCAATGTGAGTGAGATTTATGGCTGCACTAGGCATGAAAATTTTGTACGTGCATGTCCAATCATATGATTTCGTGATACGGTTTTGAAATCCCCATGCATGCACTGAATGTACGAGTGTGAACGACCTTGCAGACGAGTGTGAACGAAAAAATAATAAGAACTTTTGTGTCTTTACAGAAAGTTGTGTATGTAACATCTTAGAAAGAACGTTTGGAGTGCATTGGAATTATAGCACAAAGCAGTTATAGGGATTTAATTTGTAGCTAGTAGATGATCGTATTATGAACGTTGTCTTGGATGTTTCAACTCGTGATTTTTCATCTGCGTTATCAGTTGCTATGTTAAAAGCAAAATTCAGCACACCTGATTGGAGTTAAATAATTTATTGCATTTCATTGATATTTCATTTAATAATATGTATTTTGAAACTCATACAAATTATAAAATATTTACTAAAATATCTATCATTTCTAATAATATCTATCACAACCAACCGCAGATCAAAAAGTATTCATCATCGTAAGATGTCATTTTACAGCAGCACTACACTACATAACATTTACGACATTTACATATATTTTATAACAACACTAGAATAACTAAGTATTGCAAAAAAAATTAAATGCTAAACATTATTCCTTCTTTCAATATCATCCTGGAAAGCTTAAAGAAATAGTTAGGTTACAGATATTTTGGGCTTTTAATATAGTCACCCTTATCACATTCTTTGAGAATATATCCTTTTGTAATTGCTTACCCTAGAGGTTAGCTGTTCTTGTAAATGTTGCTATAATTTTTCAATCTTTTCACTGCGTGCAATTCATTTCTATGTTTCTTTTACTCCCTAGAGGTAATTTTAGTGTTTAAGTGCTCTTGCTTCGCAACTTTTTTTTCTTATTTGCGTAAAAGACAATTTCTTTTGCTTCGAATAACAATAAAGACTTGAGGCGAAGGGAAAAGGAAATCATTTTCTCTTTTGCTGATTTCTCTCAGATTAAAATGTAAGATTCTTTATGAATACTTTTGCCGCCAGTCTGTATTTATTCTTCTGGGAAATCTTGAGTTATCAAAGCTTAACTTTTGATTTGAACAAAGGAAGAGGATTTCGAAATTGGAATTAAGAAAGCGCAAAATATAGGTTCACACTTTAAAAATTTGATTTCTTTCATATTTTGTGTCTGAATTAATTAAAAGATGTAAAAAAAAGTATATGAATCCTGTAAGTCATGCTACTATTATTTATTAATGTCTAACTTCTAGCCTACTTGAAAATTGTAAAATAATTTTCTAACGATTTGATTAGTTAATGACTAAATTACGGAAACCAGCAAATTATCGTAGATAATTTTTCTGTAAACATTTTGTGAAGAAAAGAGACAGAAAAAAATGAAAAATTAGATAAAATTAATTATCATTCATTAAGTCAAGACTTATAGTTTATAAAACAAAGTAAAACAACAACAACAAAAAAAAAACAGTTGGAACGAGAGTATAATTTACAAACCTTTCAATATTGAAGAAATAACATACAGCTGCTTCTGCAGCAGAATACTGAATACCTATGTACAAGGCCTAATTAATTCTTCTCGACAACTAGATATTGCTAAATTAATTAAACACTTTCGCTTCACAGCTTTATCTGAGTCAGACTAAATACTATAAGCAGGCAGAAATCAAACATTCATAAAGCGGGATCTAATATTTTCAGCATCAGTTATTCATATCATTCATATCTTGCAATAGTTAAGCCATTCGTTTATATCTGGCTGCAATATCTCTTTTTCTCGCTAAAATATTTTGCATCATTTCTTTAAGAAAATGCTAGTGCAACTGAAAACAGAAGAGAACAGCACGGAATCAGGTTTAAGTAAAGCTCGTACATGATATAAAACGAATGCTACAAAGAGTACAGAATTTTACGTGATTACTTCATGTTTTTAAATAACGTATTGTAAAAACACAGTCATTCTTTAAGAAATGCAATGAATAGTCTGTTGGAAAACTCTGCATTACGCGAAATCGAATAAATAAAAATTTGTTTAACAAATAAATTTGTAGAGTCATTAGGTTGTTTGGAAGCAGGAGAGGTGAAAAATGAGCAGTGCCCTCCCCGGGATTCGAACCACGGGCCTCTCGAACACGCGTTAAGCGTGCTGACCAGTACACCATGGTAAGAAAACGGGAGAAATACGTCATTTACTACTCCTTTTAAAGGGCGATTGGGGATTAGGGAACCCAATCGCTATATCCCGGTGGGGGAGAATCATCATCCACCACTTTGTTTTTTGTTCGAGTGCCACTTGTAAAGTCATT
Organism: Stegodyphus mimosarum; assembly: GCA_000611955.2. NCBI lineage: Eukaryota > Metazoa > Arthropoda > Arachnida > Araneae > Eresidae > Stegodyphus > Stegodyphus mimosarum. The sequence goes on from KK116370.1 coordinate 63,034, forward strand.
AGGTTATTTGGAAGTAGGAGATGTGAAAAATGAGCCCTGCTATCGCCAGAACTCGGAATACGAACCTCTCGAATACGCGTCGAGCGTGCTGAATACTACACCACGAAGGGGTCTGGGTCATAATCCCGACAGCCGAAATCCGGACAAGCCAGAATCCCGACAGTCGGAATCCCGACTGTCCAAAACCCCGACAGGGCCGAAATCCCGACAACCCAAAATCCCGACAAGGTCGAAATCCCGACAGGGTCAAAATCCCGACAAGCCAGAATCCCGACAGGGTCAGAATCCCGAGTGTCCAGAATCCCGACAGGGTCGAAATCCCGACTGTCCAAAATCCCGACAAGTTAATATCTAAATACAAACACTCAATTTAGCTTAATAAAATACAATTTTTAACTAACTATTACATATTACTAATTAAAAGTTTAAATCAAAAAATCATAAAAATTATGTCATTACTTAAAATAATTTTTAACAAATTGAAATGACCGTTAAAATTTGAAATGAAGATTTATAAAATTCTTTTTATTAAGAAAAAGAAAACATCACTTACACATGCAAACGACATATTTACAGTGACACATTGTGAGCGATACCACGAAGATATTCCATCACAGGTCGATTATTACGATCGTCCACAACAGTCATAATTCTCCTTTCCCGGTCATCATCTACCTTCCTACGTTTTGGTTGTTGTTCTCCGCGAAGAATGCATTCAACTTGGTATTCCACATGCTCCTGTTCTTTTTGAAATCCTTCTATGATGTTATAAATGCCAACATGGGCCCGTCCAATTAAGGTCTCCCATCTTCTGTGCCAAGCCTCGACAGCATTTTGAGTGCGTGGAGCTCCCAGTTGTAGGGAATCAAACACGCTCCAGAGTGCTGGTGGGAACATCGGAGCAACGCGAACGGCAATGCCATTACGCAAACGGCGCCGCATTCTTCCACGAACGTAGTTGTCTTCGAACCACTGAACGACTTCTTGAGCATCGGGTGGCAAGTGAGGAAGTAAAGTGTCAAATGCTGCTGAAATTTCGTCAGCTGGTATAAATGCTAACGCAAATAAATGACGAAGCATTAAACTAAATCTTTCATCTGTGCCGTAGCGAGAAGCCAATCCACTTGATTGGATTTTTCTCCAACCACACTGACACAGATGGAAAAAACAGGCCTTATTAATAACGTCAGGGAATTCTGATTTTGAAGCATTTATAGCTGCCTTTTCTAGATCACTAATGATTCTAGATGGCCTCAGTTCAATATTATTTTCTTCAGCGAAATCAATTAAATCTTGGAATAATCTTTTGTAATTTTCTTCAGATTTGCTAGTCATCAAAGCATATACTAGTGGAAGAATTCTAAAATTTTGAGATCCAACAGGTGCGTGAATTGTATATAGCTGGTAAAATGTTGTGGGCACCGTTTTAAATGTGCCGTCCATAATCCAATAAGGTGCCTGTGATAAATGTTTAACATTTGCAACTGTTGTAAACATTAGAATTCTCTCATCTCCAACTGCAGAATCTCTCACTAAAAATAATTCACCAGATAAAGTATTTCTTAAAGTAGCTGGAATATCAATTTCATTCAATGTTTTTGGTTCTGGTGGCCTTTCGTTTTGCCTGACCCGTTTAATTTTTTTCCGAATAGCTTCTTTTGATGGAAGGTATGGGCGAATGTTCTGAGAGGTTTTTACGATGTTGCTTTGAATTATCTGACACGGTTTACTTCCGGTATGCCGAGCATCTTCTTTCACTTGGCTAATACATTTTGCGATAGCAGCTGCACTCGTTTGTGGAGCATGGTTATGCTGAGTAAATTTACGGAGATGATGTTGTCCATTCAGAAATATTGTTGTTACCCGACCTTTGCACATATCGTATTTTCTTTTTTCACAACACCAATAATATAAATCGTCGCGATTCTTATCTTTCACCATTAAATAACCACGTGCATTAATTTTATTGCTTCCTTTTTGAGACGGAACAATTTCACAAATTTCAGCCATATTTTGGAACAATTTAATGAGCATAAAATAAACCGGCAAGGGAGCACTGTCTGTCTCGAGGCGAACGTAACCCTATAGTATGTAGAAAGCCTAGAGCTGTATCATTCCGTCATTGTGAAATAGTTCCCTCTTTCTCCTACTCACATAGATTATAAAAGGCCTAAAAGATAAGAAATGACCTTCGCGTGAGGTCAGCCGACCCTTTGTCATTACGATGTCCTTCCGTAAGCAGCTGTGGAAGTATGTTAACCTTCTAAGACCTGGCCGAAATTCTCATAATATAGCCTTCAGACCGGCGCGATCCAAAATACTTTTGCCCCCTCTTTGACTTTTTCCTAATGAGAAAAGTCGTTAGTCCCCTCCATGGATGCAGTAAAATTTACATGTTTGTCGGACGCTGTTGCATAGTCTAGATGGGTTGCTAGATTTGCGACATTTTCGATGATTGTTTTGCTTTCATTTAAATAGAAATTTAAAGTTCTAAATAAAATTTTAGAAATTTAAAGTTTTAAATAAATAGTGCACTGGAAGTGCATCCAGTGCACTATTTATTTAGAACAAAGTGTATGCAATGTTTATATTTCATTTACTATTTCTGATCAAGCTCGGCAATAATTTGCGAATTTTATAACTTTGTTTTCACACTTAATTTATATTAGCATATCGGGATTTCGACCCTGTCGGGATTTTGGCTTGTCGGGATTTCGACCCTGTCGGGATTTTGGTTTGTCGGGATTTCGACCCTGTCGGGATTTTGGCTTGTCGGGATTCCGTCTGTCGGGATTCTGGCTTGTCGGGATTTCGGCTGTCGGGATTATGTCCGGATACCACCACGAAGGCATGCTAAGAAGGCGGGAGAAATACCTTATAGATTTAGTTTCGGAAAATTAACAATATTTTGCTTTGTAAGTATATGAAAAATACTTAATAAAAGTATCATTGCGTGCGTACGCGTTCGTAATGGATTGAATGCACAAGTCGTTAAGAAGTTAACAAAATTTATTCTTTTCACAAAAAATTAAACAAAAATGCTGAAATATTTCCTCAGAGATATTCGTACAATATCACAATAGCTCAAACATTAAACAAAACTTAATTCAAAAATAGAGAAATTAATTCTATCTCACAGCGAAATCTCTACAATCAATAACAGCATTAAGTAAAGAACAGTTCGCTTAAAAACAGCAACAACTGAGCTGAGGTGTTATTCGGCTTTTATAAGCTTTTTAATTATTCACTATAATATTTTGGTAAAATCTATAAACATCTCGATTTTCCTCGATGGCAACAGCAATTACGAGATGTTTATTTATTAAATATTAAATGCACGCGCTCTTTTATTTTTACTTTTCGACCGAGCTTTCTCTTCAAAAAAAATTGTCTGCGTTGCACGGGAAAATGGAACAATTTTAATTACAATTCCAAATAAATACGAAACCCGTAACACTGCCCCTCCCCAAGGACTGCTCGTCCCGGCAGTACTATCACTGAACAGGAAGCCAAACTTATAACCAATGCAATAATAAACATTACACTACAATAACAAAATAAACAATAATTGCAATAAGTAACTTTCAGTAAATCAAATATTATCAGATATTAAAAACAGATCAAATACTATTAGATATTAAATACAAATTAAATACTATCAAATAATAAATACAAATGAAATACTGAATGCAAAAAGGACCATGGTCTTATACTATTTTACAATTATATACATTACCTACTATGGCCATAGTAAGGAGCTAACCTGTCGTAATGGACGACTTTAGGCTTAGGACTTTAGGACGACTTTAGGCTTAAGACTTTAGGACGACTTTAGGCTGACGGATCCGAACTACGACGTCGTTCAGCCTGTTTAGGACTGAATACGGGCCACCCCAAGGTAGTTTAGGACAGAGTCTATTCCGTCCAGTTGGATTCCATAACCACACTTTGTCTCCTCCGTTGAATCGATGTTCAGTACCTCTCGTGTCGTATCGGGTCTTCTTCTTAATTGTCACCATGTTGACTCACTCTAGCGCAAAATTATGCATCACTTCAAACCGGGCCTGAAAATCTTGGACGTATTCTTCAGGCGATGAAGGCGCATCCGGTGGGCGAACAACAACCAAGAGATCACTAGGCGGACGAGATCACGACAGATGAGTATCTAGAATGAAGAATTGTCGGTAGTCTCAGGTTTCTCTTCGACCCTAATATGATTTCGGCAGCATTCTGAGCAGAGTCGTTCAGACAATGCGACTATGTTTAGAGTTGAGGGTCCTTTCTGATGATGAATAGATATCTCCTCTAATTCTGAAAGCAGTTTGTTGTTTTTGAAGTCCAAGGAAAAATTGTATTTCCTTAAAAAGTCCAATCCATGTATGCAAGGATCCGTAATATTTGCCACATATGCCGTGAGATGGTAAGGGACACTTCCAAGCGTGATGTTCACGTTTAACTTTCCATCGATGTCAATTTTCTCGCTGGACGTAGTCTGGAGGGTAACACAGGACGGCGTCCAAATCAGCTTATTTTTAAATCGTTGAGCTAAATCTGTCCGAATGATAGTAACATTAGCTCCCGTGTCAATGATCATATTGCAAGGAACGCCATCGATATGCGCATTAATGGATAGTCCATTACTGTTGCCACTCGCTGCAGAAATCCTGAGCGCTTTAAAACAGATTTTTTCACTATCTGGCAACCTCCACTCCTCGATACAGTCATTAATTTGCCTCCTGCGTCGTTCCTGAGAAAGGATCTTTTTTTCCGTACCCAGGGCTGTTCTGCAGTTCCTTCGTACACGGCCTTAAGCTACGCAGTTCCAGCATTTTGGTTTCTTGTCATTCCTCCTCCATTTCATGGCATTTAATGGTCTGTTTATATCGTCCGTCTTATTTTCCGTGCTCTGGGGTGTTCGGCAGTTCCTTCGCATGTGCCCTAATGCACCGAATTTCCAGCACTTTACGGACGGTTTCTTATCACTAATATACCGTCTCAAGGCATTGACTTGTCTAGTTAAATCGCTTAGACGAGCAGTCAGCTGATCCAATGGCTCTTAGACTTTCGCAGCTCTCATTGGGTGTTGATCTCTGCGAGTTGCTTGCTGGGCTGCCTCGAATTTCATGGAGTACACCAGAGCACTTTTTATGTCCTTTATAGCAGCCATTCTCAGTGCTTTCTGTATTTCAGGATCCTGGATGCCGTCGATAAAGTATTGCAGGGACAGGATTTCCCTTGTTTCTGTCGGGCAGTCCGAGAGGTGAGGTGAGATAGCCTTTCAACATTCGTGGCGAGCTCCTGGAGTGCTTCTGTTGACGGGATTTTATTTGAAGCCTGCTGCAGTCTTTTAAACATATCTTCCCAAAACGAAGTCCCAATGTGCAGGACAGAGCTTCGAAATCTAGTCTCTGGTTTTCGGTAAGAGTGTGCAGGATATCCGCTGCATCTGCTCTCAGAGAAGCGCCAAGATGACAGGCCTTACTTTGGGAATCCCATCCGTTTGCTTCCGCCACTATTGAGAATTGTGTCTTATATACTTGCCAAGAGGTCTTCCCATCGTATGTGGATAACTTCAGAGAGGAGCGAGCAGGCATGGGAAAAAAATTAAAGCCATCACTATTGCTCCCTGCCGTCGCTACCAGTTTCTTTAAGTTATCAACTTCTTTGGCAACTTCAGAAACCCTGTCATCAATTTATTGTTTGATGTGGTGTTGTACGACAGCGACCCTTCTTTTTATTCGTTGCTCCACAGCAGAAACTCTTCCTTCTATTTGCTCTTTTACAGAATCAACTCTTTCTTCAATTTGTTCTTTTACAGAAGAAACTCTCACTTCAATGTGTTCAACTTTAATTTCTACAGCGTCAATTCTGCCTTTAATTCCATAGCCTCGAATTTATGTTGTAATACACAGGTAATTTCTCTTTTCATTTCCTCTTGCCCTGCTTCAATCTTGTCTTAAATAGACTTTTTCTCATCTCTTTTTTAACAGAAACTTGACCAGCTCTCATCTCTTCTTTAACAGAATCTTTCATGTCTTCTTTAAATGGTGCTTGAGAAGCTTCCATCTTTTCTTGAAATACAGCAAAAGCAGTGACGAGTTGTCTCAATTGGTCTTCCATAGCTCTAGTGAAAGGCATTCAATCCCATTTCTGACACCAAAAATTGTTGTGTGCGTACGGGTTCGTAATGGATTGAATGCACAAGTAGTTAAAAAGTTAACAAAACTTACTCTTTTCACAAGAAATAAAACAAAAATTCTAAAAAATATTTCCTCGGAGGTATTCGCACAATATCACAATATCTCAAACGTTAAACAAAACTCAATTGAAAAACAGAGAAACTAATTCTATCTCACAGTGAAATCGCTACAATCAATAATAGCATTAAGTAAACAACAGTTCGCTTAAAATCAACAGCAACTGAGCTGAGTTGTTTAAATTCGGCTTTTATAAGCTTTTTATTTATTCACTAGAATATTCTGGTAAAATCTATAAATATCTCGATTTCCTTCGATGGCAACGGCAATTAAGAGATATTTATTTATTAAATATTAAATGCACGCGCTCTTTTATCTTTACTTTTCCGACTCAGCTTTCTCTTCAAAAAATTGTCTGCGCTGCACGGGAAAATAAAACAGCTTTAATTGCAATTCCAAATAAATAGCTAAATAAATACGATATCCGTAGCAGTATTAATCGCTCATTAGATTTAATACACGACATTTCTAAATAATGAGTACTACGTTTTTTAATCACTCTTTTTATTTAACTAAATTACAGCATATTCTTTAATTACACTATTCTTTATTTACACAAATGACTTTCTAAACAAGTTGCAGATATAGAATTTCTTTCTGATTTTCCATCTGTTTATCTACATGATTCAGTTTATCGCCAAGCCTAAATTTAAGAATATTAGCAACTGATGATAAATTTAATTTTAAAGCGGCCTAAAACTGCAATTGTGATTCTAATAAACTGAAATGTTTTTAAAGCTGTACTTTGGACTTTCGTCAGATGCAATTCAAGAATGAAATTTGATTAAAAAAATACAAGCGTTTCATAGGGTTTTGAAAACACACTGAAAAAAATTCAAATTTTACGTGAAGTAGGAATTAAAAGGAACCAAGAGTCTTGAAATGTGTTTAATGGCTTTAAGTCGCGCTAAAGCAAAACCTTGCTTTGTGATTTCCTAATCATGCGAGGACATCTTCAATTCAGTAGACGTGCTAGAACGAAGTAGTGCTGTAAGGATATTTCATTGTAGGATGTTGCCTATATACTGCAAAATTGAATGAAGTGACAGTAACGTTAATGAAAATAGAAATGACTTTCAGCTTCCTCTGACTTATACTATAAATTTTATGCTTTCATTGAAGGTCATCTACATAAAGCATTCGGATTCTTTATGTGAGTTCCCTAAAGAGAAAAACGAGAAGAGTTCTGAATATCTTTGGCTCATTCTTCGTGTAGAACAGAGTCTTTCAAATGTTTTTCCAGTGACTGCTCTTGTTAAGCAGAACGTTCTGTGGACTATCCTGCTCTTGTCATCTTCTAAAAAAAGGCAAATTTAATTATAATTTTTGAACCCTCATTGTACGCTTCACAAAGTTCCGCTTTCGTTGGCAATGAGGTTCAGAAACTAACCAAACCTTCTGCTTGGAATTTCATTTTAAGTATCGTAAGAAAAGTTCAATTAATTTAATTCATTTAAAAAAATCGAAATGGAAATTATGAAGACGCCCTGAAAATTCATTATATTTAACGCTAGTAAACTAAGTTCTTCAACTGTTACCTTAGAAATATGACCTTCCATTAGTTGTCTCATTCATTGTAACTCCTGCAAAGTTAAAGATAGAGCGATATATTCAGCTTCTGTCGAAGATACGGCAGTGGAGTTTTGTTTCTTGCTTGGCATTGGTACTGTACAGTTTCCTATTTGAAATATGTATCCCGATGTGTATTCTTTGTTAGATTTGTATCCTGCACAGTTAGCGTCACTGCAAGCTGTTGGTTCACTGTTAGATTTCAGATGCAGTTTATAACTGTTTGTGCTTTCTTAGGTATTATATAACTTTAAATTATACCGTCCCAATCTGATGTCGATGGATATTATACTTTTCTGATTAGCACCCCAACAGAATATGCTATGTCAAGTCTTGATACTGTAGCAAAATATAAAAGTGCTCCCACTGCTGGTCTATATTTTTGGTTATAAGAAAAGTGCTCTATTGTTTGTTTTGTTCTTCATGAAATTCGTAGTCATGGTGATGGTTTTAGTTTCTTTTCTGATTCTCTGTCGAATTTCTCGATTACGCTCTTAGCCTTCTAGCTTGATGAAGTTTAAAACTTCCATCTTATTCTCTTTCAATTTCGATTCCTAGATAGGTGAATACTTCTCCAAGATTTCAAAAGATTGAAATGTCAAAATATTCTTTGAGAATTCGTTCAATTTCTTGATTTAGTTCACGGGGTTTTGTTCATGGCTAATAAATCAACAACGTATGCGATTATATAAATTCTTGTATTTTACTTGTTTAATGAGAAAGAACACGGATCAGCCCTTCCCTGAATATTCTCTTCTTTGCATAGGATTTCGGTTGTTTTGTAATTCCTATTTCTGGCTGCCTGTTTTAGTACGCAGATACTTGATTTTACAGTATTTGCTTGCTGAAGAGACAACCTCATAGCTGCTTCAAATATACTTTTTCTTTCAGGTCTCCACACAGAAAAGCTGTTTTTATGCCGAAATTGTATTGCCAAGATAGCCTTTATCATAGCAAATTTTACAACTGAATCAACTGTCCAATTTCAGTTTTGAAATATTCTTTCTCTGATAGCTTCAAATGCATGATTCTTGGTCTTCTGAAACTTGTCATTACTATATTCGTCTTCCTGTACATCCTCGTTAACACCAACTTTTGTTTTTGTTTATTTCCATAATTTTCTTTATTTACTGGCTTTTCATGTTTGAAAAAAATATTACTTTCTCTTTTTCTTTGCAGTTATTTAAGATTCGGCATTCTTTTTCTAAATGTCTTTGTTTTTTTTTGCCAAAACTATATCTTTGTTGATTGGAATGTTTGAATTTTGCGTTAAAATCCATTCTGAAAGCAGCTGTTACTTCTGTTTGCATGCCTTTTTTCCTTCTCTAGCATTCGTGGATCAGTTTCGTTTTTACATATTCCAACGTCAGTTCGAATTCTGGTGCTTAAAGCTGGTCTTTGAAGCTTTAATAAAATTTTCATAATTCTTTGGTGAGTTGCTTAGTAAGAGTGCTGCAATATGACTGTTTTTTATTTGTTTATCGATTCCAATTCGGGAGTTTTGTTGATGCGTGCTTCGAGCTTGTATTCATCTTTGGATTTTAACGTATACAGTTTTCTAAGAAGCTAAAGTTGGCTGGAGATTTTTTTCTTTCGCGAATTTAGTTTGATTCCTTACACATTTCTTTAGCTGTTATTTTATTTCTCATATGTACGATCTGGTTGACTTCTGCAAGTAGACGTATGGTAGCTTGCGCTTGTTCATCTCGTTTTATCCACTCCCCGTGATTTCTTTTGATATATCGTTTGCGATTAAATTCCCAACATTTTCTTTTTTGGGGAAACATTTCTGATTTGTATTTCCATGGCTGATTATTGTTAATATTCAATTTCACAATTGAATATTGTTGCGTGTACGGGTTCGTATGTTAATGTTCAGTTTCACAACTGAATATTCACAATTGCGTGTACGGGTTCGTAATAGATTAATAGATTCAATGCACGATTGTTGATTAATAAAATTTATTTTTATCAAAAGAAATATATCGGAACTCTGAAATTTTCCACAGAAATATTCGTACAAGTGTTCACAGCATCACACAGTACAATAGGTAGTTACAGATCAAGTTACTAAGAACGTTAAACACAACGCAGTGCAAAGCTCATCTAAAGAGAAAGCTAATCCAGAGCTATCTCAGTTCACGGTGAACCAACAATAACTAAACAACTGACAGCAGATGCTCTTCCTTTGCCCTTATATAGTTGTAGACCGGCCGCTGAGATATTTCTAGTACTTTCTGCTTCTCGAAATTACCGGAGAGCAATATGAGGGTCGAATTACGGTTGCAGCTAATATAGTGATGAATTACATTTCTTCAATTTTAATACATATTACGATGATACAGGGACAGGAACAGCAGCTAAATGGTCGTCACGTTTGGCGACTTTTGGCGATTTCTCGCCAATTTATCGAGAAACTCATTTACTCAATGTTAAGTGGACTTGCCCTTGTGTTCTTACTTTCCCGGCATACCGCGCCTCTTTAGTTCTCTCATGTTACATTACGCAGTAAAATGCAACAATTTCTCAAATGATTTCGCTAAAATCATCTATCTATGTACAAATTTCGTAAGACTGTTTATTTTCACAGGTACAGAGGCTGTTCGAGCATTTTTTAGACGATTTTGGTAAGCGGTAATTAAACATCGTTTGCTGCAAAAGAAGTAATTGTAATTGTACTTTGTTTTTAAAAGTCAGAATTATCTTCTGGGGCTTAAAAGTTTTGTTTTTATTAAAAATGGCGAATTTAACAAAGCAGTGGTTCGAAGGCTACATTTACGTTCTTTCCGAAGAGAAATATGCATACTCCGTTATCCAAAAACGATGTGAAAGTCATGGTTTTGTGATATCTAAAGCGTCGATAGGTAATATTATCAACATGAAAGGAAAAAAACGTCAAATTGGAACCTCAAGTGGGACAAAAATTCCAAACAAGAATCCAAGGAAAAAACGGACAGGTACGTTGTTTAATGTTAAAAGAAAATCCTCCTAGTCAAAGGACAGTTGAAAAATCATTAAAATGCTCAGTGGCCACTGTAAACAAAATGATAAACATTGATTTAAATGTTAAGAAAGCGAAAAAACGCAATGTGCATCGTCTTCTTCCAAAGCATATCGCTCGACGCAGGACACGCTGCAGAATTCTATATGAGAAACACTTATCGAAAAAAAAAATTTAAAAAAATTGCCACAATAGATGAAGCATGGGTGTATTTAAATGATTGTAACAAAAAAAGAGCCATTTATTATCATAAAAGGGGAGAAAAAAATTTAAGTACATGGTTCAAAGAATCGAAAGAAAGTTTTTCTAAGGATTCATGACTGTTGCTGGTTTTTCTTATAATGGCAAGTTAAAAATAAAGAGAGTGCAAAACAGTGTCAAGATTAACTCCAAATACTATCAGGAACATATTTTATCGCCAATTTTTCTGAATGAAATACCATTGCTTTACCCACAGTGCCATCAATCTGTGAGACTCAATCAGGACAAAGCTAACAGTCACACATCAAAATCCACTGTAAATTTCCTAAAAGAAATAGAACAAAAAACTGGTATCAAGGCCATACCCTTCACTGATATCCCTACTAAATCTCCCGATGTGTCACCTATGGATTTTTGTGCTTTCGGACTTTTAAAAACTGCATTATCCAAACGTTGTCCCAAAACCCTAACAGAACTCTGGAAAGCTGTTCGGGAGGAATGGGATAAAATACCTCTTCTGACACTTCAAAAGGCATTATTATCCTGGAAATTGCGGTGTCGAAAGATAGTTCAGAATAAGGGATGTCAAATAGAACATTTAAAACACAAGAATTTTATGTAATTTAGTTTTGTGAATACAGTATACATCGTCTAAAAATGTGCGATCAGCCTCTGTAGTAGCCATTTTTGCTTCTGTTTTTCAAATGTTCAGTTCACAACTCTATTACACATTTTTACATTTTTCGAAGACAAGCTTGACTGTTTTCCAACTATCCAGTGATATGATAGAGTTGCTTTCTTGTTTATATTTTTTATTCTTAATATCCTATCTTGGTATGTTAAACGCAGTCCGATGAATTAACGTTTTCTCAGTCTCATAATGAAATGTTGAAGGAAGCCACAATTCGTTTGCTTGAAATCTAAAGGCATTTATTTATCTGGCGATAAGGGGCTATAAAAGAAGAATAAAATTTCTTACCTCATAGAGTGATAATCAAAACTGAAAACACGAGAAGCACAATTAGAATGTATAAATACATTTATTATTAGCTGTGAGAAAACGATAGTGTCGCTCGGTGATACAGCATTATCAACTCTCCATAGCAGTGTGTAAATGGCTATCTAGGAGAAAGTTTCTGTAGGATCAAGTCTAGTTTCTTTTAAGGGGTGGAGGAATGTAACGTCAGATATTCAGCTTAATTGCAATGGCGATTCTTCGTGCACACTGCATTTCTCTTGCACAGATATTATATCATTATATAATACCCTCACTGTTTTGTCATTTAACCCTATGGCAAAATAGTTCACACCCCATTGTGCTTTAAAAGCCGGATACATTTCTGTTCCACTTTTCTCTTCCTATCTTATCTTGAGAGTGATATAGCATCGGTGTATAATAAATAAAATAAAATAAAGGAAACAAAATATTACAGAGTGCGGGCAATCAATAAGCACCAACAGACGTAACGGATAATATTATGTGGACCCTAAATCAAATTGGCAGAACTAGCAGCTCTTGTTCTACGGCAACAGCAAATAACGAAATGCAAATATTAGATGTTAGTAGCATTACAGGCGGTAATAAATATTAACTTCTCAGCTCGAATATCGGCAGTTGCATTAAACGCGCAATCTGATTTACTTAACGTTTTTTCGTGTAAAAACAATATTAAGCCTCGGGCCGGATTTACCCGCCTGCTGTAGTTTGCCCACCCAGTGTTCTCACAAATTGTTTCATTTAATAATGCAAGTAATTTGCTTTAATTAGTAGATTGTGGTAGTAAAAGTGTCTGCAGAAGTCCTAGTAAAATGTTTCGTAAACCTAGTAACGTTTCAAAAATCTATTTTAATTTGAGAATCAGTTTTTAAATTGCTAAGCATGAATAATACATGCATGTATGTTTTGGATTTAAAAAATTGTTTCCTAAATCTTCAAGCTCTGATTCTTAGTTAAATAGTTTTTTATTGCTCAAAACTTTGAGAAAACCTAATGGGGATCAATGTATGCAGTCTGATGGATATTAAATTAAAATAACGTCTATTTCTTTGGGCAGGTTTTAGATTTTCTTCTAATACATGTTATCAGCGTTTGGGAATTAATTTAAAAATAATAAAAGATCTAAGAAACAGAACATAAAAAATTACAGCCGATCTCAGAAGTTAAATTGAGATAGATAATAATAGCACCGAGATGTCAAAAAGCCTATGTTCTATTCACAGTCTAAGCATAGGCTGCAGAGCTTCAATTACCTTTTAGACGACGGAAAGTGATAATCTGAGTAAACTCTCACTAGGGTTCAAATTTCATTTCTTCCAATTACCAAATGGATTAGATGATGAGTGAAAATGTTGCACTTGCATGTTTCCAAGTGAAAAAGTTGCACTGGAATTTTTTCACACGACAGTTACACGACGAGAGGCATTTAAGGAACGACAATCGCTTATACCTGTATTTTTGCAAATGCAAAGGACGACTGGGCAGAGAGGCGCAAGAATCACTCACCAGAGTCATGTGGAGACGAACTATCGTCCACCGTACTTCAGTCTGACGCCACTATATAGCTTTAAGAATTTTCTGAGTGGAAGTTGTAAGAAATCGACTCAACCTTCGGCCGAAATTGGAACTTCGCCTAGGTTCAAACCACGGATGTTCCGGTTGGTAATCGGAAGTCAGTAGAGAAATTTCTTATAAGATTATGTACCACAAATATAGGATACATATGCCGCAAACATGGCATATTAGTTTTTAGAATGCATACATTTCGATTTATTGCTTTACATGTATGCGTCTATTATATATATAAGAAGACAAAACAAAAATACGCAAGATAAAATGCTCACTTTAATTTTCTATAGTCCCTTATTTCTTCTTTTAATGTAGCTGCTTACCATCCATATACTAAAAATAGTAACCGTTTATAATAAGTCGCTCTAAAATTCGTCATTTCAAAATGAATCCATGTACTTCAGCCAATAAAAATTCTAAATTCTGAAACTGGAATTTAAAAATAAGTAATCAGAATAGAGGTGAACTAAAATTGATTTTTCTAAAGTACATTTTCGTCTTAGACAGGCAGCATTCTTTCCATTACTACTCTTTGGTCAACAGTTGCTATCTCCTGCTCATTTTTCCATCGAAATTAATGTAGTGGAATATGTATAGGAACTAATGAATGGAATGAAGAGGTGTCAAGAATTCGTTGTCCAGCATAGGGAAAAAGCTAAAGAAAGGCAAAACTCTGGTATGATCGCAAGGCAAGGTAAATTTCAAGAACGGATTTAGTTCTAGTTGTGGCTACTTCGAAGTTAAACAAACTGACAGTTAAGTAGATAGGCCCTGAAAAAATAGTGTAGCAGCTATCAAAGACAAATTATGCAGTCGAGTTTTGCGAGAAAACTAAAACTCAAGTGAACAACATTAACATGTTGAAACCGTATTTTCAACGAGCAGAAAATATGAACTTGCTATGTTTAGAAGAGAGGTTAATTGACTATGAAGACGAAATACCAAGTCTCAAGAGTATCTTACATACTAAAACTTCCGAAGGTTTACGAGGTATTCAGTTCAATTCACTGTTATCTTTAGATCGATGGAAAGATTTAAAGCAGCTGATATACAAGTATTCCTGTATTATCTCTAATGAACTTGGATATACTGACCTTATTGAACATGATACTGAATCAGAGGTAGTTAAAACAAATGCTCAATCTTGCAGACAAACTGAAATTTTGCAAACTGGAATAGGTAAAATAATAAAATTCATATAACGTATATAACACTGTAACAGAAACAGGTGAATCGGCTTCTCCCTTTTGCACAAATACTGGTTGAAGCTCCTGGAAAAGAAGCAAGATCATGCATTGATTATCGTCGTTTGAACAAAGTAACTACAACATAAAATATTCCTAAATGATATAATTCAGATAAATATTGAACAGTTAATACTGTCATCTGCCATATATACATTTACTCGATGTTACTGGAAGATACCACTAACTAAAAGATTACAGAGTTATGCTGCTTTTCGTGACACGTTTTGGCACCTTCAGACTGCGAGAAATTTGTTGTACCATATATTGATTATGTCGCCGTGCTCTAGAAAACCTGGGAAGAAATTCTGAAATATCTAGAAATTTACTTGGAGAAGATGAAAGTTACTAAACTTCATATAAAGGCCTTCGAAATGTCAGTTTGCTTAAATGATCGTGAAATATCTAGGTCATGAAGTAGGACTAGTTCAAAGAGGACCGCAAGAAGTAAATAACCACTCCATAAAGGACTTCCTTACACTTAATACGAAAACACACATCAGATCATTCCTAGGACTTGTGAGATATTATCGAAGATGTATTACCAAATGTTTTGTGATTTCTGCGCCGCTGACAAATCTTTTAAGAGGAAAATATCGCAAATAAAACCACAAATTGGACCAAGAATTTCCAAAACGCTGTTGATGAATTCAAACAACGGTTAACAGATAATCCAGTTTTAAAGAGTCCAAACTTTTCTCAACCATTTATCTTTCAGGGCGATGCTTCAAATATTGGTATTGGCGTTGTACTCTTATAGAGAAATGCTAATGGCGACGAGCATCTAATAATGTTTCTTAGCAAAAGCTTTTCATCTATTGAACAGAAGTGCCAGTACGATAAAAAGGGAGTGTGCTGATATTATTTTTGCAGAACAGAAGTTAAAATTCTACCCAGATGGACCTCATAGGTTCATCATTCAGACTGACGATAATCTTTTAGTATGGTTGGCTAAAAACACTGGGACTAATCCTAGACACTTACGATGGGCGTTAATCTTACGAACTTTTAACTACGAAGTTGTGCATACGAAAGGAAGCACCCTCCAGTTTTTGTATTTTAAGTATTTTAAGTCCTTGTACCTAGACATCTCTCAGATAACATTTATACTGAGCAGTTTAAAACTTCATTGCTTCAATTTTTCCATTACCAGAATATTATATTTGGTATGTTTATTTTAAATGTTTGCTAAAAGGGCACATATATTTATTTGGTCTTGTGTCTGGTTGTATTTTTCATAGGTATACTTGAGCATATTCTTTTGTGTTATAAACAATCAATATATTTGAACCGAAAATTTTGTCTTGAAATGTCCACAGAAGTGAAAGAAACACTTTTCTTGGAAAAACAGGGAAGGCGTAACGCCTTTGCATTGCTGATCTTCCAAAATTAAACATCGAGCCGCTTAAAACTCGTTTGAATGTATGCTCGCTTAAAGATTTGTTGAAAATTCTGAAGCTGGATCACTGATAGCTACTCCTTTTCGTATTATGTACGTACTATTTATATTCATAAATAATCGCTATGCTTAATTTAAGACATAAAAGTGAGAATCAATTGATTCTTAAAATGCTGAAAATATTGCTGTTATTCACGTTAAAAGGAGAAGATCCGTTATCTCTGAACATAATTATCTCATTCTTTACTAGTGCTAGTGTACTAGTGAATATTCTGCTCTTAACCGCTGCTTAACTATTGAATGTTCTGCTCTTAACACTCTCCCTGACTCACCCAAGTTACCTCAGGATTAGAAAATCATCGCACAGTGATTCATAAAAGTATACTGGGTGTCCTCAATGTTTGAGCTTTTAATTCTTAAGAGTTTGTGTATATGTTTTAAGATCAATACCAAATGATAAGTCAGT